>CM071936.1:118793-367130 GCA_016081115.2 Rehmannia glutinosa
GTTATAGCAAATTGAATTTACATGTTGCTAAATTTATTTTTATATTATTGATATTTTTAATTTGTTGTGTCCTTTAATATATAATATGTATGATTTTCAAACTATATACTATACAATATAAAATTTGATATATGATGTATGTATAATTTTAATAAATATATTATAAAATATAATCATTATCATATAAAATATATTATATATCATATAATATATATATATATATGTGTGTGTATTTGTATATATAAAATAAAGAAAAACTTGTAATAAAATCAACTTAAACAGTGGCAAATTGCCACTTGCATATAACGGTCGTGGGATTTCAATCCTGTGGTGACAAAAAATAATATTTCTCACAGTACTACAAAAAAAATGTTACATAAGATTCATATCTACTTACTTTAGAAGTATTTTTTAAGTTTTACCAAATATAAAAAAAAGTGTTACAAAAGAAGTATTACATAAGATTCATATGTAACACTTTCAAAATATTATTTCAAAGTATGAAAAATGAAATTCAATTTGTCGCTTTGTTTGTTAGATTGTTTTCATCCATAGCTTTTTGTATTGTGATAAACGAAGTCCATACATATAATGTTGGATGAGTTGTATTACAAAGCTTCGGATCTACTCTATATAGTAGTTTTCATTGATTTTCTACTAGTTGATTTTAGTATTCTTTGTCAATGGAATCAAACGATTTTTTCGAGGAGGAAAGTTTTGCCATATTGGCACATCTACAAGCTAGTTTGCTTGTAGATAATTTTACATCTTACATCTTACATCTTTTCTTTTATTTCACTACATGTGATTGCCAATGTGATATCACATCTATACTCTGTGAACTTTTGCAATATCTACGTGTTATAATTTTTTAATACAATGCCAAGTGAATGCACTGTGCACCATCTATTGAATGTCTAATTCAATATGTGCTCTACTTCTGAGCCTTGCACCATCTTTTTGTTCGTTAACTTTGATGACGCCGGTTGCTCCCATACTTAAAACGGTTGTGTTGAAAAGATCATCTACTTATGAGTTTTACACCATTATTTTGTTCATTAATTTGATGAGCTAGGGTCCTCATCATATTTAAGAAGAATGTGTATTCCTTGCATTTCTCATTCCAATAAAGTTCAAGAAGCTAGATTATATGACTAGTAAATTGACTGCAAAAATTGATTGAGTTCTTATATTTTCATTTGCATTATTGGATTGAAGTTGCACATAACTTTCAATATTTGTGGAGTGATGAATTCAAGTCGAGAATAATACTCGTTGATAATAATTTCTTTACATGTAAATCGATCGCTTTGCAAAACTATATTTTTATTAAATGGTTAATTCGGGTTGAGAGGGCTAAGAACTCGACATCGCTTATGTTAAAAGTGTTGAAAATATAAAATCTCTCTTGTATGTCATTTATTGAATCTCTCCTATGTTTTCTATTTTTCTTGAGGTAGTTTGATAAGTGTATTTTTATGCATGTTTTACTTGTTTATTTGAGTATGATTTAGGTTGTTTTGTTGTTAGTTTTGTAGGTTTTTTATTACATACGGTTCATATTCTTTGTGTTGTGATTTGATAAGTGTAGATCGATCATTCGGATCTATTTTAGGTGAATTTCGAACTATGGATTCATGTCAAAACATACCCCAAGATTTAAGGATGCACAAACACTGAAATCAAGCTAAACGCGTAATTTTGGGGCCTTTTAGGCCAAACAAGCCACGGTGTGTCGGGTAACACAGTCGTTTTCAAACAGGGCGAAAATCACAAATTTGAGGGTATGGACAGACTCTGACAAGGCCAGGTTGTGTTGGCCAACACGACCATGTACAACTGAACAAAGAAGACACACACAATGAGACGGCCAGGCCGCGTTTAATATGGGCATGTCAAATCACTTTAAAACATCAATTTCGGCATAATTTGTGGAAAACTCACCAACCAAGCTTTTTGACCACTTTTGTGCACCTTTAACACCCCATTT
This sequence comes from Rehmannia glutinosa, assembly GCA_016081115.2. Taxonomy (NCBI): domain Eukaryota; kingdom Viridiplantae; phylum Streptophyta; class Magnoliopsida; order Lamiales; family Orobanchaceae; genus Rehmannia; species Rehmannia glutinosa. Next base: position 120,784 of record CM071936.1, read on the forward strand.
TGTTGCAAAAACAACTCGCATTCCCAACATAATTGCATAAAAACAAATATCCAACAACCCATGGTGAAGCATTATACTACCAAAATATGACATTATTAATGAATACTTTCAACAAAATAATGTCAATAAAAGCAAGGATGGGGTTTAGGATAGGACATTCATTATTCATATTCATCAATCCATGATCATTCATCAAATCATTCATTTATTCATTCGCATAAAAACAATTAGATGTTAGGGAGCAAATTACATATTTTGAGAAAGAGGGGAGGAGCTTGGAAGAGAAGGCTGGGGAGCAACATCTTTGGATACAATCAAGAAATAAGTCCATTTGAGATTTTGAGAAAAGATTAGTTCGCCATTTCTATAACATTTGAATCTTTTTGTGTAGCTTTTCCTTTTGTCAAATTCATGTGTATTCTTAGTATTTGAATATAATGAACTCTAGAATGGATTTGTGATTATGGTTCAAGAGTTTTTATACAAAACTTCATGTTCTATGCGATTAACTTTTATTATGTTCATTCATTGGAGTTAATATTTGATTATATTGATTGGAATTTTATTCCTCGTCGATGTCGATAGATTTATGGTGAGAAAACCAATCTAAGTGAAAAAAGTTGCATGCAATCCTAGATATAGGATCGATATGAGTCTTCCTAGTTATGGTCAAACCTAATATTAAAATTCATAAATCGTTACAATGCAATCTTAGGGGTTTTAACTAGAAAGAGATTTCGAGTTAATCAACTTGAGATTAGGAATTTTTCACCTTGAAAGATGGTTTTTAACTTAAATTGGAAATTTCTATGGTCCATGAGCATGAGATTATATTAAAAGGGATGGTAATTGCTTAAGGGTTTAAGATTGTATTTGATATTGTTAAAATCTGAAAAATATCCTAGAGGATTTAAATTCAAACATATTTTTATCTCTTAATCTCATATTTTACAATCTTCCTTTATTCACTCACTTTGTAATTTGTTAATTAATTAGAGTGTTTGTTTTCTTCTTTTTACAAAACAAACATATGAAAATTGTATATTAAATAACAAAAAGACGGTAATTACATTAGTACTACGCAATCCTCGTGAGAATGACACTTTAATGTCGTAAACTAAACAAAAAATGATAGGTGCACTTGCCTAATATATTTAGAATAACTTTCGAGCCATCATTTATTATGTTGTGCTAGTGGAATTGAGTGAAACTAGGGTGTGACATTATTGGACTTATACTATATAATATCGGTGATTGACTTATTACTTTGTAACCTAAAATAGATTATACAAATATTGGAAATTGCTCAAAGGTTTTATTTCATATTTAAAGTAAATAATGTTTACAATTAGAAAGAAAACAAATCATGCATCTTCTATTTAATTATGAGTAATATCTACAACTATTACAAAAAACACACCAAGTCATCCCTTTGAGTTACATCCAGTATAGGGGTAGAAACCAGAATAATCGGTGATCATGCATCGAGAGCTTCTTAAAGATGTAATTTAAGGGCATTGCCATAGTAAAATGAAAATCAAAATAATACCCTTTTCCATAGCTCAATGTATAGAGTTGAAACATTTAAGCAAAACAACCTTTTAATAAAATCTAAAGTTGGTAAGATAGCCCATTTTTTCTAAATATTACAAATAACCTCAACTTTACATCTTACATTTTACAATTACTCCTTCAATTATCACACAATACCATTTCACCAGTAGCACCACATAACATTTAAGAAAAACAATAGCCCTTCTAATAAAATCTGAAGATGGCAAGATACCCCAACTTTTCCAAATAGTATGACCCCAAATTTTTATTTTATATTTTACAATTATGTTCCTCAATTATCACATAATACAATTTCACCAAAGAAGACACCACAGACCCACAAAATCGTCATTCTCATTGACCTCACTAGTTACATGGGGGCGTTTTAGCCTGGGGTACTCTGATCATGCGGGGAGCGAGCAAGTGGCTTCCCCTGACTCCATGATGAGATTCGGGCCCGACCTTTTCAATTTGCACCCAGCATGGCTCATTGCAACAGATGCATAATAATCTATATCTGGTGACTACCAAATCTTTACTTTGCATCCAACTAACTCATCCCTGCAAGCATCTTGTCACTGGGAAGCCAAAACATATTACAAATATTTAGTCATTATAAGCAAAATGTCAAGACATGGTGTTTATTTTGAGATGAAAGACATCACATTCTGCATTTGCATGCAATGTAGATAGTAGACTATGAAATAACTTGTTTAAGAATCCAAATACAGATCAGTTAACCTAACTTGTTTATGATTCTCAGGATGATACATAAGAATCACCGTCATGTTTGTTCGTATGTTTTAGGGATACAATGCTGAAAAAGAAATGGGGCCCTTGTGTTCATATAAGTAAAAGTTAATAAAATCTAATTAAGCAACGTTATGAAAAATAATATCATTGATCGAAATATAAAATGATAAAATAATATATTTCCAATTCAAAGTTTTCAATTTCAATAAAATAGTCCTAAAAATTTGATGAGCAATTGTAGTTATAAAATAAGAGATATTGGTCGAATATTGTCGTAGGACCTTTTTAAGTTCTTCTAAAATTTGAGAATGAAATAGTGCGAGAAATATTTTGAGAGCCCTTTTATGTTGTTTCTAAAATTTGAGAAGTGAAAAAGGGGATTTGCAACAAAGCTTGACAAGGATCGAACCCTTGCTTTCAAATAGAAAGAGAAAAGGGCACACCCTAGCAACTCAATGTTTTGGTTATTGTCATTGTCTATTCTAAAAATATCAACATATTTTAAACAATTAAATTTAAATAAAAAATCCGGGGGTGGGGGCCTTCATCGGATGGGGCCCCTGTGCTTGCGGCGCACGATCGCCCTTGAGGAGGATGTCTATGATCACCGTATATTGTAAAAAATTGAAATTTTGCCTTGTACTTTTTATTCAAATGGTCAAAAGATATAGTTTTTCCTTCTTAAAACCTACAAAGGGCGACAAATTTGAGAAAATCATAGGTAATTAGTACCTGCATCAAGGGTTGAATTGCCGCTTCCACAACCTTCGTGTGATCTTGCACTATAAATGATAAGAGATGCTCAAACCTCACGAAGGCTAAAACAATAGGAGCGGAAATTTGTGTTAATTGTATCAATTTTGAGCATGAACCAAAAAGAAAGAATATATCTTTTGGAGTGGTCATGCAATCCACGATATTGTGAATGATTAAGGTCATAATTTTATTCATGCTTAAGAATATATCTTTAGGGTGGTTGAACCTAAAAAGTTGGCAAATAGATAAACATCAATTGTTAGTCGTTATACGACAAAGGTAATTATAAAGAAGACACACGCTAACAATAACAACAATAACATATTATCATAGCACAAATATCAACAACCGGATATTGTCTTAAACACATACACACTAAATTCATAAAAAGAAAAATCACAAATTCTTAGAAAAGCATGCTTGAGTGTTTAATACAGTAACCCTTTAATTATTTATGTTCAACATCTATAAAACATGCATATAGGAATAATCCACTTGAAAATTGAAAAGGAAATAGGGGCTTATGTCAGGTTTCGTCAGAAGCTCCTCAATAGAATTACAGTGTTTAAGAACCTCATTCCTACACTCTACAAGCATGTTCTTCATCTTCTGTGACATTGAAGAATAAGAATCAGTACCTCATGTTCCTTTCATAAGAATTTGAAGACGACCATTTTCTTTGAAGCAACTATTCAAGAAATTTAACTTTGCAATGCAAATTGCAATAGGTATGTGAAAGGTGATTTATAAAGACACAAGAGAGTTGATATAGTTTAGAGTCATTCAAGCATAAGGAACTTCACTGTAGTGAATGCAGTCTCGGATGTGACTAATACATCTAACGATATCATTCAGTATGTCGTTATGTTTGTTAGATTGTTTTCATCCATATCTTTTTGTATTGTGATAAAGAAGTCCATACATATCTATTGTTGGATGAGTTGTATTACAAAGATCAGATCTACTCTAGATAGGAGTTTTTCATTGATTTTCTACTAGTTGATTTTAGTATTCTTTGTAAACATAATCAAACGGTTTTACTAGAGGAAAGTTTCGCCATATTGGCACATCTACAAGCTAGTTTGCTTGTAAATTATTTTTTACATCTTGTGTCTTACTTATTTTCTTTATTCTGTTGCATGTGACTGCCAATGTGATTATATCTGCGATCACATCTATACTCTGCGAACTTTTGGAATATCTACGTGTTATAATGTTTTCAATACAATGCCAAGTGAAAGCATTGAGCACCATCTATTGATTGTCTAATTGAATATTTGCTCTGCTTCTGAGTCTTATACAATCTTTTTATTCGTTCACTTTGATGACATCCACGCTCGCCATACTAAAAATAGTTGTGTTGAAAAGATCACCTGCTTATAAGTCTTGCACCGTCATTTTATTCATTAACTTTGAAGATCTAGGATGCTCAACATATTCTAGAAGAATGTGTGTTCCTTGCATTTCTCATTCCAATAAAGTTCAAGAAGCTCGGTTATATGACTAGTAGACTAACTGCCAAAATCGATTGAATTCTTATATTTCCATTGCGTTATTGGACTGAAGTTGCGCATAATTATCAATATTTGTGGAGTGATGAATTCAAGTCAGAATCATACCCGCTTTGATATTAATGTCTTTACTTGTAAATCGACCGCTTTGCAAAACTATGTTTTTACAGAATGGTTAATTCGGGTTGAGAGGGCTAAGAACTTGACTGCTTATGTTCAATGTGTTGAAAAAATAAAATCTCTTTTGTTTGTTTGTTTTAAGATTTTGATGATACCATGTAAAACTTAGAATAGGAAGTTGGCACCCCATTTTCCTTGTATTCCTACTTTGTAATAGATAGGACTGCATAAGCTGAGTGAAGTCAGCTATGTCGAAGAATGCAAGAAGTCAAGGATATTATTCGATATAGTATTAAGTCCAAGCTACCCAGTTTTAAAGTGTTTGGCCCAAAAATATGAAAAATTAATAAACCAATGGGAAACACTGAAGCTTGTGTCAGGCTCTGAAAAGCTGCAAAGTCATTGAATATTAGGAAGGGTCAATATCACAATGCTGAAGACCAAGAAAGGACAAGCCAATGAACAAGAAAGTGTCATTTGAAAATAGTTTATCTCTTCAATGGGCAAATTTTCAAATGAGCACTATAAAAGTTGTGGAAGCATTTGAGAAAAGGATCGAGGCGAATTACACAAACGAATGACACGATATAACAAGCAATTTCAAGAAAGAAAAACCGCAAATATTCTCAAATCTTATCAAGAAATTCCTCAAGCCTAAAACTCGAAGGAACTCGATCCAACACACGCTGTGAAGGAAAGAATACTTCAACCAGTTCAAGAGGAAAATTTTTAATGAACAAAAGGGGTCTACTCTCCAAATTTGAACAAGTTGTAGTGAGGTTCAAGATCAAACTAGATGTTTTGAGCTCGTTGGAAGGTTGTGTGATCAATTCCAAGGGTTTGAAGGGAGCCGAAGTAGCAAGGCAACTGTCTTGTGAAGAAGCTAAGTCACATGAGAAGCCAGTTGTGTGATCAAGGTTGTCTCTAGACTGAAGAACTACTTTGTAACCTGATCTATTACTTAGTGGATTCCTCCGGAAGTTGGAGAAGAGTGGATTAGAGGAATTACCCCATCTTTGAGCCACTATTAAATTTTCTTGTGTTATTTACTTTCTTGCATACTTTTATTATTGCTGATAAGTTAAATTGTCAACCCAGCTGATAATAACATTTCTAAAAACATGAGTTAAAAACGTGCTTTAAATTAACAAGAGTGTTTAGTCTTCCACTGTATAAAACCAAATCAACTGAAAAGTTGATTGTTAGTCAAGTGTGACTAACTTAGACTATCAACCGCTTTCGGTCGAGTTTGTTGAGTGAGTAATTTTGCTAAAGAAAGCCAGCCTAGTTGTCCCCCAAGGACTTAGCTGATTTGAGTCAACTCTATTGAATATTTTAAAAGGACTAAAAAGTGATATTTTGGTAAGGTTTATTCAATCCCCCCCCATTCTAAACCTTACACCACACCCTTTAGGACCTAGAAGTTGTATCAGAGCGGTTGGTTCATTGAGCCATTTGCCATTTGACAGTTCTTGGACTAGTTATCAATCTTTTTCAAAAGGTTTAACACTTGTGTTTTCAAAGTCTTTCATTTCAAAAGAAAAAAGTTATTATCATGGAAGCCAATCTAACTCGTATTTCTATGTTTCTTGTGGAAGAGTTTGATGACTGGAAGATTCACATGCAGGCTCACCCATCAGCCTTACACGATGAAATGTGGCTCGTGATAGAAGATGGGCCACTACAAATATTGAAGGTTAATACTGCTGTGAGAAGAGCACCTCCAGCTGAAGGAGAAGATGTTGCAGCAGAGCCTAGACCCAAACCCGTGGTTGAAAAACCCATTTGTGAATGGACAAATGAAGATATAAAGAGATACAACATGGACAATGTTGCCAAGGTTATTCTCTACAAAACTTTGAATAAGGCTATGTTTAATAAAGTGATGTCATGCAAATCAGCCAAAGAAATTTGGGATAAGCTAACCCTGATTTGTGAAGGGTCTGAACAGAGAAAGGAAAACAAACTAACAGTTGTTCTTCAAAAATTTGAAAATTTTAAAAGGCTTTTAGGTGAAAGTCTGGATCATCTCGATGCCAGATTCACAGAATTCACAAATAAGCTTTCAGCTCTTGGGAAAGAGTACACCCAGAGTGATTTTGGAGAAAGGTTCCTCAAGCAACTCAAGCAATGATGGAATCGAAAAGCCTAAAACACAATATGTTGCACCATCATCCACACCAAAACACAATCACAATCATACGGCCTTGGATACAAAGGTAAAGGAACGAAGCAAGAGAGTATCTTTTGAGAGGACAGTGAAAAGAAATTTAGACAAGTCCATCAGCAGACTCCCAACACAAAATATTCTGTGAAAACTAAACAGAGCTACCAAAAGCCCCAGAGATTTCATAAAAAAAATTCATATGATGGGAATAGTAGAAACTATCCAAACCAAGTGATTGGAATGACCATGTGAAATATCAAAGAAAGACCTCAACCTCAAAGAAAGGTCATTCCCAAGGCAAAAGAGCTATTATCAGCACACATATGCACCCGGCACAACACCCCGAAATTCCACAACTACCCCAAGAAAGCAATTGCTAAAACAAACACACATACATACAGACAAAAGAGACAAGTTGTATGATCCTAAAACCCCCAAGCAATTTGCTAATGTGCATTGTGATTATGGGCGATAAATGGCAACCTCTTAGAGTTAGATCATCGGCTATAGGTTGGTTGGAGCATCGTATACCACTAACCCCAGGACCCAGGCAAGTATGGGTACCTAAAAATTAATTTCCTTGATTCCTTGGTTCAAGGAATAGCTGAGTGCCAATGAACCTGGTACATGGATAGTGGTTGTTCCGGACATATGACAGAAATAAAAGAAATCTATCAAAATTCTAGGAAATCAATGGTGCAAAAGTCAGATGTTGCATATGTTGTAGGTCTCAACTTCAACCTGTTTAGCATCAGCCAACTCTGTAAACAAGGCTATAATGTGGGATTCAACATTATAGTATGCCAGATCAAAGATGCTGAATCAAATGAAATAGTGTTGCAAGGAACAAGGCAGAAGAACATGTATGTAGTGGATTGGTCAACTGCTACACCAAGCACATGTCTGCTAGCAAAGAGTACTGATTGAATCCAGTTGGTTGTGGCATAAGAAGTGAGTCACCTAAATTTCAAGACAATCAACAAGCTTGCAAGGAGTCATCTTGTGGAAGGATTTCGACTCAAGTATACAAAGAGAGAAAGCATCGTGATGCATGCTAGATGGGAAAGCAAATCAAATCATCTTTCAAGGATAAGCCAAGTCCTTCTTCAACAAGTATATTGCATCTGTTGCATATGGACTTATTTGGTCCTATTGAGCCAGCCATCATCTGTGGAAAGAAAAATACACCTTAGTGGTGGTGGATGATTATTCAAGATATACATGGACAATCTTCATGTGTAAAAAGAAGGAAACACTGCAGAGATTGCCTCAGCTGATGAGAATAGTTCAAAATGAGAAGAGTCAAACCATTATAAAGATAAGATGGTATTGCTCATGAGTTATCAGCTGCAAGGACTCCACAGCAGAATGGAGTAGCGGAAAGAAGGAACAAAACTCTCAAGGAAGCTGCAAGGACTATGTAAGCTGAAGTTGGACTGCCTAAGAGATTTTGGGCTGAAGCCATAAATACAGCATGATATACTCAGAATAGATGAATGATCAATACGTAATTTACCAAGACTCCCAATGAGATTTGGACAGGGAGAAAGCCAAATGTTGGATATTTCAAGATATTTAGATGTAAGTGCTTCATCCACAACAATGGCAAATATAATTTGAAGGCTTTTGATGCTAAAGCTGATGATGGTATGTTTTTGGGATACTCAACTGAGAATAAAGCCTATAGAGTGCTAAACAAGAGGACTATGGTCACAGAAGAGTTTATCCAAATGGTGTTTGATGAGCCAAATGTGAATGGAGAAGACATTGATGAGTTAGCTGAGAAGCAAAATCAACCAACTATGCAGAGGAGTCCTCGTGTTGAAGCAGATGTGAGAGCACTCAACCCTGAAGATGATGATATAGCTGAATCTCAAAGATAGCTGGAAGGTCTGCATCTGAATGATGATGAAGAAGATGTTTAAGACAACTTAGCTGCAAGACGATTGAATCCAGCAGACTTACTCCAAGCAGATGTGAGATTGCTGAGAGACCATCCACCTGAGTTAATCATTGGAGATGTCAGAGATGTCATAAGAACCAGATCCAGAGCACAATATGAAGCTATATTCAGTTGTTTTATTTCCCATATAGAGACTAAAGATGTGTCTCAAGCCTTGGAAGACACACGTTAAATTTAGGCTATGCAAGAAGAGCTGAATCAGTTTAGGGAAACAAAGTATGGGAATTAGTTCAAAGGCCAACCCACCAAAATGTTATTGGTACTAAGTGTGTGTTCAGGAACAAAATGAATTAGGAAGGATCTGTAGTCAGAAATAAAGCAAGATTGGTAGCCAAAAGGTATTTCCAAGAGGAAGGTATAGATTTTGATGAAACATTTGCTCCTGTTGCTAGATTGGAAGCAATAAGGATGTTTCTTGCTATGATGCACATAAGAACTTCATTGTATATCAAATGGATGTGAAGAGTGCATTTTGAATAATTTGTTAGAGGAAGAAGTCTATGTTGAACAACCTCCAGGTTTTGAGCAGAAAACTATTAGAAATAAGGTCTACAAGCTCAAGAAGACATTGGATGGATTGAAACAAGCACCAAGAGCATGGTATGATACATTGTCTCAGTTTCTAATTGACAATGGATTCACCAAAGACAAATTTGACAGGACTCTCTTCAGAATTCAAGATGGAGAGAGTATATTGCTTGTTCAAATATATGTGGATGACATCATCTTTGGATCCACAAACAAAGAGGTGTGTGACAAGTTCTTAAACCTCATGCAAGGAAAGTTTGAAATGAGCATTATGGGAGAGCTGACTTTCTTCTTAGGACTTCAAGTCAAGCAATTGAAGGATGGAACCTTCATAAGTCAGACCAAGTATACCAGAGATTTAATGAAGAAATTTGGTATGGAAGAGAAGTCATCAGTGAAGATTCCCATGAACATATCAGTCAAGATGTATATGGATGTAGATGGCAAAGCTATTGATCAAACTAGATATAGAGCCCTCATTGGATCATTACTCTATCTAACATCAAGCAGACCAGATATCACCTTTGCAGTAGTTGTATGTGCTAGATTTCAATTTGTACCCAAAGAGAGTCACATGATCAAAAGCTAAGAGAATCTAAGGTATTTGAAGGGATGCCAAGAAGTTGGCTTATCGTATCCGAGAGGAAGAAGGATTCAAGCTAGTAGGCTACTCACACTCGAGACTATGTTGGATGTAGAGTGGACAAGAAGAATACATCGGGTACATGTTAAATGCTTGAAATAGATTGGTTTCTTGGTTCAGCAAGAAACAAAATTCAATAGCTACATCCACAGCTGAAACAGAGTACATAGCTGCGGGCCGCTGTTGTGCCCAAGTTCTCTGGATGAGACAACAACGAGAGACTATAATCTTTGAAGAAAGAGAGATTCCAATTATGTGATAACAAGAGTAGTGCTATTGCAATCACTCGAGAATCAAGTTTTGCACTCAATAACAAAGCACATTGATGTCGGATATCATTTTATAAGAGATCATGTTGAAAAGAAAGACATCACCTTGGAATACATCTCAACCTGATAAGCGAGTTAGGTGGGCATATTCACAAAACCTCTATGTGAATCGAGATTTGAAGATCTTAAGAATGAGCTAGGACTAATTGGTGTTTGAGTTAGGAGACTCGAGAAGACTCAATCACAGAGACAAATGAGAGAGAATGAAAAATAAGCAAGTTTCACATTTCAACCAAGTGAAAGCTTGACCTAAGATGGGAAATCGGTTGTATGCAATTAGCCTGACAACCGAGTGATCTAATGTGAAGAGAGAATCGAGTTAAGTTACTTTTGGATAATAGTGAGTTATTTATTAGCTAAGTGACAAACCGATCGTTTTTGCGATCGGGAATATTTTTAAGGATTACGTCAAAGATAATTATGATATCGAACTAAAGTTGCATGTTTAGCCTGATGGATATAAATGTTGATGCATTTAATGCGGGAAATTAATGTTATTTCAAAGGATAAATCGATCGTCAATTTTGATATAATTTTTCAAATTCGAGCTAAAAACCGTCCTTTCAAGTCCAATATAAGCCAAAACATATTTTATCTCTCCTCACAAAACTCTCTCGTCTTCAATAATCAAGGATTTTCTCTCGAGAAAGTGCAAAAACCCTACTTCTCAAAATCAAGATTTTTCGTATTATTTCACAATTTATTCTCTACGAAAATGGAAGCTACATATGACTTTGTCAAGATGTCCGAGAAGATCCAATCTGGATATACAGTAGATTTCAAGGGGATGCTGAAACAAGGTGCTGATGAAGCCCTGGTGAAGAAGATCGTTGAGAAACTCAAGGAATCCGGTCTAAAGGGTTTTTACACATATCTGGAAGAAGTTGCCATGTTTTATGTCAATGCTGAAGTTTATGATGGTGAGATTCGCTCATCTATCCATGGCAAGGAGATCAAGATCACTGCTTGTTGACCTTCTTTGCCAACATCGTAAGTTTGCCTGTTGAAGGGCTTAAGGAGATTGCTGAGAAAGACGTAAACTTAGCTATTGCTTGGAAGGAAATTGCAAAGCCTAAGTCAGTTGCGAAGGTTGTCTATACATCCAAGAAGGATTTGATCAAGGAAGATTACCATAAGCGATGGACATTGTGTCCAAGTGCATGGATACAAAGTTCGGCGACTTTAACGGTTGTCTCAAACCAAGTGGTGGTGATGGTTGTGTTCATGGAAGAGAAGAAGATCAACTCAATTTGAGTTTGTCTTTAGTTGTATTTGCTAGAACGTGATCAACAAGACCATAAAGGAGGACGGGACGTTTGGAGGCTCACCGGGATATGGCCTGGTGATAAGCAAGAAATGTTAAAGAACTTGTCTGTGATCGAAGAAAGCGCATGCAAGGAAAGTTGACACTCGTGAGGGTGAGTGAGTCACCACCCTACTACGAAAGAGACACAATCCGCAATCGCCGCAACTCTCTCTCCCAAGCCTATCCATAAGAAGAGAGTTGTTGCGACTAAGCCAAACACTGCCCACCAAGTTGAAGAAGGCACCTACCCCAAATGTAGAGATCGAGAATGATACATCTAAACCTTTCTAATCGTGAAGAAGAAAGCACAATTGTACCTCGCAAGCCGATTCTTGCTGCTAAAAAGATAAAGATGGTGGAGCCAAGTCACCGAAGAAGAAATCAAGAGGATGATGTTCTTCTTGTTCACCAAGAGAAGAAGATGGTCATAAGGTCTAAAATTGAGAAATCTGAGTCTGCCACTCAGCCAGAGAAGCCAGAGAAAGAGACTGGTGATACTCAAGAGGAGCAGTCAAAAGAAAAAGATGGTGGAGATGCAACCACCAAGGTCTGCGAGAAGACTGTTGATGTCGATCGCCGGATCAGAGAAGACCACCGCTTGAGAGACAACTGTGGAAGTGCAAGGAGCTGAGACAACCAAATTGTTTTACTTGTTTATTTGAGTATGATTTACGTTGTTTTGTTGTTAGTTTTGTAGGTTTTTATTGCATATGGTTCATATTACTGTGAGGTGATTTTATTAGTGTAGATTGATCATTCGGGGTTATTTTGGGTAAATTTTGAACCATGGATTTATGTCAAAACATACCCTAGGATTTAAGGATGCAAAAACACTAGAAATCCCAAGCAAAACGCGTAATTTTGGTGCCTTTGAGGCCCAACAAGCCACAGTGTGTCGGTAAACATGGTTGTGTTCAAACAAGGCAAAAATCACGAATTTGAGGGTATGGAGAGACTCGACACGGCCAGGGTCGTGTTTGGCAACACGGTCATGTACAAATGAACAAAGAAGACACAATACAACATGGCCAGGACATGTTATGTAATATTGGCATGTCCAAATCGCTTTCCAGCATCAATTCTAGCGGAATTTTTGGAAAACTCGCCAACCAAACTTTTTGACCGATTTTGTGCACCTTTAACACCCCATTTTGTTGCATAAACACCTCCATTCCCAACATTCCCAACATTAAACTGCATTAAATGCCAAAATAATGTCAATAAAAGGATGGGGTTGAGGATAGGACATTCATTATTCATATTCAAGAATCCATCATTATTCATCAAATCCTTCATTGATTCATTCTCATACAAAAAAATTAGATGTTAGAGAGCAAATTACATATTGTGAGAAGAGATGGAAAGTAGAATTGGAGATTGAGGAGCTTGAAGAGAAGACTTGGAGCAACAACTTTGGAGACAATCTAGAAATAAGTCCATTTGAGATTTTGAGAAAAAATAAGTACACCATGTTTATACATTTGAATCTTTTTATGTAGTTTATTCTTTTGTCAAAATCATGTGTAGCTAAATTCTTAGTGTTTGAATATAATGAACTCTAGAATGGATTTGCGATTATTGGTCGAGTATTTTTAATACACGACTTCATGTTCAATGCGATTCATTTTTATTACGCTTCATTTATTTGAGTAATATTTCCAGTATATTGATTTGGATTTTATTCTTCGTCGGGTAATCGAGAGATTTATTGTGAGAAAGAACCAATCGAAGTGAAAGGAGTTGCATGCAATCCTAGATCTAGGACGACATAAATCTCCCGGATTAGGGTCAAACCTAATATGGGAATTTATAAATCGTTATAATGCAATCTTGGGGGTTTTAACTAGAAAAAGATTTCGGTTAATCAACTTGAGATTAGGAGTTTTTCACCTTGAAAGAAGGCTCAACTTAAATTGGGAATTTCTACGGTCGATGAAGCATGAGATTATGTTAAAAAAGGATGGTAATTGCTTAAAGATTTAAAGTTGTATTTGATCTTTCTAAAATCACAAAAACATTCTAAAGGGATTTAAATTGGAACATATGTTTATCTCTTGATCTCATATTTTACAATCTTCCTTTATTCAATCTTCTGTAATTTGTTAATTAATTAGATTCTTTGTTTTCTTCTTTTTACAAAACAAACATATGAAAATTGACATATTAGATAACAAAAAGATTGTAATTACTAGTACTCGTATTCCTCGTGAGAATGACACTTTCTGCACTTTCGATAAACTAAACTATAAAATGATAGGTGCACTTGCCTAAGGCTTTTAGAATAGCTTTGAGCCATCATTTATTATGTTGTTCTATTGGACTCATACTATATAATATCGTTGTGACCTAATACTTTGTAACCTAAAATAGATTATATCAATATTCAAAATTGCTCCAGTAAAGGTTTTATTTCATATTAAAAGTAAATAATGTTTATGTACGATAAAAAAAATCATGCATCTTGTATTTAATTATGTGTAATATCTACAACTATTAGAAATACACACCAAGTCATCCCTTTGAGTTACTTCCGGGGATAGGGGTAGAAAACCAGAATAATCAGTGCTCATGCATCTGAGAGTTTCTTAAAGATATAATTTAAGGGCATTGCCACAGTCAAATGCAAATGGAAATAGTACCTTTTTCCCTAGCTCAATGTAAAGAGTTGAAACATTTAATCAAAACAACCTTTTAATAAAATATGAAGTTGGTAAGATAGCCCAATTTTTCTAAATATTACAAATAACTTCAACTTTACGCCTTACATTTTACGATTACTCCTTCAATTATCACACAATACCATTTCACCGGTAGCACCACATAACATTTAAGAAAACCACATAACCCAAATTGTTTGTCTTATATTTTCCAATTATGTTCCTCAATTATCGCATAATACAATTTTGAACACCACTTACCCCACAAAGATTTTCTCATTGACCTCACTAGTAACACGGGGGCTTTTCTAGCCTGGTACTCTTTTGATCATGTTGGAGAGAGCAAGTGGTTTCTCCTAACTCCATGATGAGATTTAGGCCCGACCTTTTCAATTTTCATCTGCGGCGCATGGCTCATTGCAAATGATGCATAATAATTCATATCCGTGAATATCAAATTTTTACTTTGCATCCAACCAACTCATCCCGCAAGCATCATGTCACGGGGAAGCCCAAACAATCATTATTACAAATATTTAGTCATTATAAGCAAATTGTCAAAACATGGTGTTTATTTTGAGCTGAAAGACATCACATTTTGCATTTGCATATAATGAAGATAGTAGACTATGAAATTAGAAGCACAAATCCATTTAAGAATCCAAATATAGATCAATCGATCTAACTTGTTTATGATTCTCAGGATGATACCTAAGAATCACCGCCATGGTTGTTCCTATGTTTTAATGGGTCTGGTGCGAAAAAGGAAATGAGGCCCTTGTGTTCATATAAGTAAAATTTAATAAAATCTAATTAATCAACGTTATGAAAAATAATATCAATTATGAAATATAAAATGATAAAATATTATATTTCCAATTCAAATGTTTCAATTTCGATAAAATAGTCCTGCAAATTTGATGAGCAATTGTAGTTATAAAATAAGAGCTATTGGGCCAAATTTTGCCGCAGGACCTTTTTTAAGTTGTTCTAAAATTTGAGAATGAATATATTGGAGAAATTTTTAGGCCTTTTTATGATGGTTCTAAAATTACGAGAAGTATGAAAAAGGGATTTTGGCAAAGGCGGCAAAGAAGGATGGAACCCTTGATTTCAAAGAGAAAGAGAAAAGGGCACACCACTAGGCTACTCAACTATTTTGGTTATTGTTATTGTCTATTCTTAAAATATTTTAAACTATTAAATTTAAGTTAAAAAAATCCCAGGGGCGGGGTTCTTTGCCGGATGCGGGCCCTGTGCAGTGGCGGTGCCTCCACCCCCCAGGGATGGCTATGATCACCGTATATTGTAAGAAACTAAAATTTTATCTAATACTTTTTATTCAAATGTTCAAAAGATATAGTTTTTCCTTCTTAAAACCTACAAAAGGCGAGCAATTTGAGAAGGTCATAGGCAATTAGTACCTCCATCAAGAGTTGAAGTGTCACTTCCACAACCTTCGTATGATCTGGCATTATAATTGATATAAGATGCTCAAACCTCTGAAAGGCCAAAATAGTAGGAGCGGAAATTTGTGTTAAATGTAAAGAAAAAAATGGGGAAGCAAAGAAGAATCTTAACAAGCTGCAATGAGAGGTTATGCAATCCACACTGTTGTGAATGATTTAGGTCATAATTTTCTCCATGCTTAAGAATATATCTTGAGGGTGGTTGGAGCTAAAAAGTTGGCAAATAGATGAACATCAGTTTTTAGTAGTTATACCACTAAGGTAATTATGAAGAAGACACACACTAACAATAACAATAATAACATATTATCATAGCACAAATATCAACAACCAGATTCTGTCTTAACCACATACACACTAAAAAGAAAAAATCACAAATTCTTAGAAAAGCATGCATGAGTGTTAATTACAATAACCCTTTGATTATTTATGCGGAACATCTATAAAACACGCATAAAGGAATAATTCACTTGAAAATCAAAAGGTAAGAGGGGCTTACCTCAAGTTTCGTCAGAAGCTCCTCAATAGAATCACAGTGTTTAAGAACATCATTCCTACACTCCACAAGCATGTTCTTCATCTTATGCTACATTGAAGAATAAGAATCAGTACATCAAGTTCCTCTCATAAGAACTTGAAGTAGCCATTTTCTTGCAGAAGCAACCTTCAAGAAAAAATAACTTGCAATGTAAATTGCAACAGGGATGTGAAAGGTGATTTATAGAGGACAGATAGAGAGTTGTGACTCATATTTTGTGGCCCTAGTATACATGGCATGTTATAATTGGAACATTTTGTTGGCACGCATCTGGCCAATGGATGTGGTTTGACCGGAAGTCGTGTGTCATGGCTTACACAAATATAGGAATTGCAGTAGTCCTGATATACGTGGCATGTTATAATTGGAAATTTTGTTGGCACACGCTGGTTATGGATGGATGGGGTTACGTAAAACCGTAAATGCGTCATGGCTAATGAAAATGCATGATATCAAAGACACCCCAGGAAAATGTGGCATGTTATAATTGGAGTATTTTTGGCACACCTATGGAACATGGATGGGGTTTGATCAAAACCATGCGTCACGGTTTACGCAAATAAAGAGCCACTAAATACGTGGCATCTTATGATTGCATCATTTTAAAAACAAGTTCATCTCCTCAATAAGCAATTCTGGTGGCATAGCATTGGCAGATAAATGCTAATAATAAAAGTAACAACGAATATTCGTCCCAAAATCAAATTTCTTGAATTTGGTAATGTAATCTAGTTGGATGATTTTGCCATTTAGAATAATTGAAATATTATCAATATCTCATTGTTGGACACCACTAGGAATTTTTGTAAATTTATGTGATTGCTATGATTGCCATGTTAATAATACTAAAGTGTCTATTCTGCATCTCATTGTGTAACCCGTATTTGCCTTCCTCTTTTTTCTTCTTTCTTATAAATTGAGGCCAACATCATATTGACGTTCAAATCTTCAGATAAATTTTTAAGCTATTCTATTTGGGAAAAATATTTTCCATTTATAAGTGGAATTCACAACAATCATAACAGAATCAAGAAAACCATGGAAATAAAATAATATTCCCTAAAATCAAGAAATATACTAGGTTAGCCTATAGTTTATACACTTACTAAATTAGACCATAAATTATTAATAAAATAAGACAGTTAGTACTTCCTAAATTTATCACCAAAATCATGTCTATTTTTTCAACATTCTGCAAGCTGAGGAATAAATTTCCCCATCACTAGATTGTGGAAAAGTCTTCGAGATATAGAGCTAACTCACTATTTGGTCATTACATCAGCTAATTATCCTTATATTTTTATTTATGTTGAGACATAAGGTCTGCAAATTAGTTTACTATTGAGCTTTTCCTTTAGGATTATGAAGTAATGCTCAATATCCATATGCTTGGTGAGTTCGTGTTGAAATGGATCATGTAGAATACCATTGGCTTTTTAATGGAATTAAATATTCTTCAGGATAACTTCGAACCATAATAACATACATTTCCCAAAGCTATGCCATAAAATCTTAACCTTGCATAGTTTTATTAAGACACAACAACTGGAGATTGACCTGTGTCGTCTAGCAGTGAACCAACATAGTTCATATATGTCGAAATTTCTTAAATTCATGCATGATCTTTTCTTGAGCAATAGCCAATAGGCCTTGACTTTGACTAGACTTCAAAATTTGCAAAATTATGAATAATTACGTGGAGGTGTAATTTCCTTGGGTGGTGCGCAAAATGGCTCTCTACACAAACCGCATCGGTAATGCAAGGCTCGACGTAAGTCAAATAAATTAGTTTTCCCATGAGTCTTTGAAACATTATCTATTAGATGATTATCAATTGTTTCTCCGAGCTTATGACTCAGCTCAATGGGAGTCTCCCGGTTATAACCTATTTTCCCCACTTCTTTAAGGAGATCAATGACAAAATATAGTTTCCCTCTTTGGAATGAGAAACTTTGTTTCCTATAAAGTATATTATCTTGCCAACTTCTTCTGTATCAGATTCCCTAATCATCTTTGTGTTTAAAAACTTCCATTTCTTTCTATTTGATCTATAATGTCATCAATGTATAAAACGAGAGCTATCCATTTAACATTTATTTGTATTATGTTTCTAACAATGCTCTTGCAAGCTGCCAAATAATTATGTTTCAGCCAGTACATTGCTTTCCTTAGTCTACACCAAACACCGAAGGTGCTACCATATATATTTCTTCTTCAAGGTCTCCCTGTCCAAAAATGCATTTTTAACATAAAATTAACCGAAGGTTCAATACAAAGTAAGAGCCAGGGATCATATAATAAACAACAAAGATCTGAGTATAGATTTTTTCTACTAACTTCGCCATATACCTCTCAACAGATCCATCTATATAGTATTTTACTATGAATACCTATTTGCATCTCACATTCCTTTTTCCTTTAAGGAATTCGATCATCTCCCAAATTTTGTTCTTTTCAAGTGCGTGCATCTCGAATTGCATGGTCTACTTCCACTTGGGAAATAGTTTCTTAATAAGGCCTGAGTGTAACATTTTGGTACTAGCCTTCTCGTATACCTCTCAAAACATGTGACTCCAATATTTTGCTGGGATTGAATAAAAATCTTGATTAGGTGATTCCAAGAATTATAAGCATAAAGGTACTCCTGATATTCATAAGTTTTCCTGGAGGAAATTTGCAAGTTCCTTATGTATTGGAGAAGAATCTACTACAATTGTCTATGGTTTCTAATAGCCTCAAAAAACGATAACAAACCAGCAACAGGACAAATTTGGTGTGATCATTTTCATAAATCTTGTTATACCAAGAACACTCGCTAGAAGATCCCTGGAAAGCCAGCAGATTGGAGAAGTGCACATAGTGACACTTTGCTTCAGCAAACAATCCCCGTTCATCGAATTCTAACCAATTATCGGAAGAGCAAAATAAAGAACTCGCAAAAATGTTTGCTCAATCACAAAATAATCTTACACCATCCAATGTGATTGGTAAAGGATATGTCTTAAAGCAAGTTAAACAAGGGCCATGGGTAGTGAATTTTAATACATTGGGTCATATGATAGGTGATGTTTCTATTTTAGTTGTGAACCATGCAATAAGATACTTATTATTATTGTAGATGGTTAATCATCCTGAAGTTAAAAGAACTACATCTATTTGTACAACTCTATCAAAAACTCACACCGATCAAAAACCCGAGATACTAAAACCTATTTTTTATATATACTTAATACTTAATATTTTACTATCAATTCACATTATATAGTTCTCTTCAAAACCTTGTATAATCTATAAATTTACCACGACCTTAAAAGAGTAAAATAAATGTGTCAGATACCAGGAATAATTTAATTCAAAATAAGAAAATAATAAGTGCTCAATTTTATGATTAAAATTAAGTGCTCAACATTCAACAATACACATAACTGCTCGATTACAAGTACAAACTGAAAAATCAAATTTTGATAAAGGACTAAGTCATGCACTAAGTTGGGAATCATACATAAATATTTATATACATAAATATTTATATATATATATATGAAAGTGTTACCTTGTGCTTTTTATTCAAGTGGTCAAAAATGTAATGTTTCCTTCATAAACCCTACATAAAAAGACAAATCCAAATAACAAAAATGTAATGGTCCATGATAAACTTTGTGGTCATGCACTTTTCTTGGTCCTGAAAGAGAAATATGAATGGATAGCTAATCTTTCTACTGTTTTCTACTATAGAAGGAAGTTGGATATATTGTGAATGCGACATGAAAATGCTTGGACACACACAAGCAGACAAAGGGAGGTACAAAAGGAGAATATGAGCGGACAACTTCTATCCACTCAGCAATTTTTAAGTTACTGACACACTTGTGTTATTCTCTACAATTTGACTCGGCTAGCAATCACAATTTGTGCAAAGAAAGTTGAGAATCCAGCTAACTTGGTATGACCTTGTAGCTAGTTAACAATGTATCCACGCACATAATATATGTATATATAACATATATGTGCACGTACATGTCCTTTTATAGATGCTCGAACCTTATTTGCAGCTTTTCCATCGATATCCCAAGTCATACTAGGGATCTTTACTTTGAACTCACATATATCACATTCAACGATTCTAAATACTTGATTCTTTGGGAATCTATTTGAGGATGTTTTTTAAGAGAACCAAAAGTTCTTTATGGGAAGACCACAAAAGTCATGGTTCAAATAATCAAATGCAAAAGGTGTATTTTTTTATACAACTAGAAGTCGAATTAGATACTAACTTTTTGATGGTTGAGTTATTTACCAAAATTGCCAAATAAAGCCACCACACACCAACTCAAAGATATCTCATCTATTATTAAGTAAATTTAAGAATTTATTATTATGTGTCATATAATTGAACAACATTTAAATAGATATATCAAAGCTCTACAAAATTAGAGCCAGAAATCATCAAATAAAAAATAATTCGGAGTCTAAAACTAGAACATGTTAGAAGGATAACAAGGCTAGACCTCGTCTTTAGATGTGGCACTCTTGCTCTCATGTAGTGTGTTAGAGACTTCTCCAGATAGAGCTTCCCGTTTAGAGGATATAAGTCTAGACTTGGAAGGGAATGTCTGCACATTTCAAGAGAGAAATATAAAGGTTAAACACTTAATCTCTGGTAAAATTCCTTTTAATCTATTGGCAATGCATCTTGTTATCACCCTAAAAATGGCATTACACAAGCTTATGGGGCGATATTATTTTGTGGTTTCAGGTTTCTTAGTCATAGGAATCAAAACAATGAATGTATGATTTAGGGGTGAGGGGTTTTTTTTATTATTAAGAATATCCAAAATAGTAGCATGCATAAATTGCATTAGGATATCCTCCTTGATAAGGACGTCTTGTGTCAGGTCTTCAGAAATAACAGTCTTGCTCCTGCTTTTTTTTTTTTTGTGGGACCTACATCCGTAGAAGACCCATGCCTTTTTTCCAAATAATTGTGGGTCCTGTTGGTGAACTATTATGTTAGTCAAGTTAAAACTTTGGAGCCGGTAAGAAAATATAGACAAAAATAATCTAAAACTTACAATAATCACAAAAGAACAAAAAAAAAGAAATCCTAGAAGCGGTCATGGTAACAATCATTCGAAGCAAGTTGTACCATTAATGGATCACAATGTGTGTCATTTAAGTATCGCACGATCATTCAGTGGGAGATAAAGGTACTATCATACTTCTTTCTCTTACATGAGGATTGTAGACAGAGCCTTCAAAAGAATTAACAATTTAAGCACTAATTAAGTGCATGTTCGGGAGTATTTTTCGGAATCGATTTCGTCGATGAAATGGGCTTTTTGATATGGGCTTTCTAGAAAAGTGCTCATGGGTATCGTCAACTATTTGGTAAAAATGCATTTTAATGTCCATTTAGCAAAAGTGCAATAAATGAAATTCAAAGTCATAAATTAGCACTTCTTCAAAATGGACATTTGAGGACGTGACTATACTAAAAGTCCATCTAAAACAATCACCAAATACATCACATTTTTCTAAATGGACTTCTATACCTAAAAGTCCATTTCAGATAGGTTCCCAAACATGCTGTAAATAATTCGTCGGAAGATCCAACAGATAAGTTTCCAGAATGAGAATCCCACATTGGCATAGCCCAAGAGGTATTCTATATAAAGATGTTAAAAAACAAAGATGGAGAAAGTCTAAAATACTACATTAGCATAGCCCAGGAGGTATATATTTTAGGACAATCTATGTGCCTTACCATACAGAGCATGATAATACCACAAAAACAAATAATTACTAATGTCCACAATGGAATATCATACCCACAGGGATATATACCCTGAAACAAGCCATTTTCCTATTTCTTTCCTTTCTAAAGCATTATTTTCTCTCCAAAAAACATCAATCACTTGGGATAATTATTCTTCAAGTATGTGATTGTATGTCTTTTTATGTGTTTCGTAATTTTATATGCTCCATATTTCTTAGAAACTTTTGATGGTAGAAACATCTACAAATTTCCTTCATATATCGATCGGACATATTGACGCAGTGAAAATGGAAAGGAATAAAACATCTATCAGTTATTAAACTAGATTGAGAAGCATAACTCTATGCTTAAGGTGAAAAGTAGAAATGACTCCTCAACCTTAAAGATCTATGGTCTTCTCGAGATTATAGGGACAGCAAGAGGCATGATAGATGCTCGAATATCATCACATATGAACGACTGGAAATCATAAGCTTAATGGTGTGCAATAAATTAAGCTATTAAGATGTTAGAAAGAAACTAAATACTCTGGCCCTATTAATTGTAGATGTGTCTAGTAAAACTTAAGGTCAAAGCAAACATAAATCAAGACAACAACTACGTCATTTTTGATCTATTCAAATACAAAATGCATCATTCATTTTTAGTTATTAAACCATCTCCAACAGTTCATATTATTTTAGTGCATGTTCTGCACTATTCTGGTGCAAAATTTGGACTCCATTTCCAACAGTTTGTAGTAAATTATGTACTAAAAAAGATTATTTATAACACTCCATTTTGGTGCATATTTTCATACAATAAAATCATTAATTTAAAAGCAAAAGAAAAGAAAAAAATTAGCGCCATTACAGTGTTGCCCTATTCTGGCGCAAAACTATTCACATCTTCAAAATGGGCAGGCTTTGGCGTAGTGCTGGAACAAGTTTTTGGTCCAGATTGAAGATTGAGCACTCTCTTGGAGATGCTCTTATTTACAACTAGAGAATCACACAATGTTTTCCCTTTGAGTTTCATCATGGAATAATGATACAACCACTTCAGCATAATCCTCCAAATGAATTCCTAAACATCTAACAGCTTCCAGAAGATACGTGTTGAGGTCACTAGAACAGTTCTTAAACGTGTTCTCTGCCAACCGGAAAGCAACTACTGAAACATTTTGAAGAAAAAGAATAATCCATCTTAATAGAACCAGAAAATAGTGATATGGCATGAAACTTATGGAAGAACTAGAATTCAAGAGAAGTTAATTGATTTTCCTTCTTTAACCTAGCAAAGACAATCCTAGCAAGCGCCAATGCGGATTCATCACAGTCGTCCTTCTTATATGTGATCACCGTCATAATATTCTCCATGTTTGAGAATATAGTATCGGAGTGGCTGGTTCTAAAGTTGGCAATTAAGAAAATATCAGTAGTTGAAGGTTATGCCACAGACTAAGACAAAAATATGCTAGGAAATCAAATTATAAACTTCAGCGTCATTTGTAAGTAAATACAACCACCACAGAAACACACATATATATGGATAAGCACAAAGATTGCATGGTTTCCCATGAATTTAGTTTGTATAAATTATTTCTAGGTAAAGTCAGAAGCCAAAGGGAGTAAATAAAAGAATCTTGATAGGAAGAAGCGGATTCGATATGGCCAAAAGTATATGATGTAACATGAAAATATAGGAACAATAGTACAGATTCTGATTGCCTAAACTAGCCACACTGCTTTAGGAATGCCACATTATCACACATTCTGATTCAAACTAAGATCTATATTAGGCACGTCACAATACCATCCCTTTTCTCTGTTGAAAATAAAATGCAATTACTTAGTTCTAGTTTTGTCCTAAGAAGAACATGTATGAGACAAGTATAACTTGCTAGGACCATTTCAAATACTCAAGGAAGCACTTAGCAAACTATTATATTGTCTTACTATTTTAATCAAGTACAACATTACTCAAAAGCTTCTAGTGACGAATAACCTATTTCTGATTGAGTTGGTTAGGGAGGTTGTATTACAGAGATTATTTGTCATATTAAATACTAGTTATAAGGCCAACAGAAACATCAAAGTTACAAAATATAATGAATTACCACAATGCAGGTTACTAGGCATGTGATGATGACATGAATTAATTTCTTACCTATCATAATGTGACTAAATTATAGTTTGGCAACCCAAAAAAAATTCATTATCATTATTTGAAATTTCCAAATTAAACACAAATTATAAGGCATATCAAGTTAGAGAAAAATGACAAGGCAGCAACCATTTAAGTTAAAATTCGACTAATCTTCCAACAACTCAGAATTAGAGGAAAAAGAAACATAAAAGATAAACTAGTAGGTCTCTTACCTTATGCTATTAAGGAACGGGTGAAACATTTAATGGACAAGATCGAGAAACTAAATATTCAACATGAGCACTCATGACTGACTATATGAAATAGTTCTGAGAATTGACACAAATTTTGAATAGACTCGGCCAGACATGCAAGACAAGCAATCGAAAATACTAACAGCATATCTGGAAAAATTCATGCACTCAATCAAATGAAAATCTTTATTAATTACTCATCAATGTTGAAAAAAGTAAAGAGTGCATCTTGACATTTTTAGAATTACCTTCATTTGGACTTCCTCATATGGATCGTCAGGTGCCAATATTCTGATGATCTCACTAATACAAGAGGCCACTAAAAATCTTATATCCATTTCAGAATGTCTTGTAAATTCATTGGCAATTAGGGCTTCTCTTGATTGTTGAAGTGCTACTTCAAAGAGTTCCTTAAAATCTTGAATTATAATTGATAAAAGATGCACTAATTTCTAATCGCCAACACAATCAAAGATCAATTGAAATTTTGTGTTGTAACAACAAAAGTTCGATAGCCAGATTTATAAGTAGAATTTAAATTTAGTTGATAGTTGATACAAGGAAAGATCATCAGCCTAGAATTAAAGAATATTTTTGATTTGTGACACAATAAAATCAATAGCCAGATTTACATCAGAATTAAGCATACAAATGAGGAATTTAATATATAAAATTCATTTGCATCAATACAGAAACATGTGCAAAGAAAAACTAAATTTTAATTTGCAAAGGGAAGTTGAAGCTTAAATCAAGTTTCTGCAGAAGCTCCTCTTAAGAACCACAGGGTATATGAAGCTCAATCCCAAAATCCATAAGAATATTCTTCAATGTTTCCAACAGAGATGGATTTGGAGTGTCAACATTCCCGATGTTTCTCTCGTAAGAGCTTGAAGCAGCCATTCTCTAGAAGTCTAAAATTCATGAAAAGAGAACTTTGCAAAAAAATGAAAATATGCTGCATTCTAGGGAGAGGGGTTGTTTTGTACTTAGGACAAAGGAGAAAAAGAAGACTTGGATAAGCAAGTAGAGCACCTCGATGAGACTCTGTATGCTCGAGATAATTGAAAAAAGAAAAGGAGGAAAATAAAATATCTCGTAAGTGGGCAGCTTGCTGGCATGGCTCTGGCAAAAAAAAGTTGTTGTAATATTTTGGAAGAATGCTACTGAATAAGAGAGAGAAACTTGATATTAATTGTTCCAATTCAAACCTGTTTGGTAAGTGAAATCCAGAGGGAAGATTTTGCCACCAAGGATCCTAAGAAGATAATTAATGTGCATATATTGACAGTGCATGGAGTTGTTGTAATTCTTGTGTGATTGCATTAATACGGTTATAATTCTTTTAGCACTGTAGTAATCAGGTATCGGACAGTACAATCAATTCTTGTAATTATAATGACATTGCAGTAATCAGGTATTGGACATTACAAGCAATTTTTGTAATCCTTTTGAATTGCAGTAATCAGGTATCAGATGGTACAAGGAATTTTTGTAATTCTTGGTGTGTCATTATTTTATGCATTTATCTGCTTGGAATTTGGTGTAGTGAATAGTATTACACCAAATTTCTTTCTTTTCACACAAGAATTGCACATACTGTAATAATGGTCTTCAGATTACTTTCCAAATAACTCCATCTGATAAAGCTCTTATGCTTATTAGATAATTCAAATATTATGTTGTCTATATAACCTCAATATTGTTTTATTTTGATAAGCTGGAGCAACTTGGTAAAAGTTCGTTCTTTTTTTTTTGTGTGTATGCAACATTACATAAGTTTGTTTCGTAAATGGAATGAAATATTATCTTGAGTGTGATAGATGAAATCACTGGTGTATTGACTCCACTTTCCTGAATGAATTAAATGAAACTAATGAATCTCAAACTCTTTATGTGCAAACCGAACTATAGGAAAAAGCAACTAATAAGTGCAACATTATATATCCACTGAGTTTATTTCTGCAAATTGTATCTTTAACATACACAAGTCTTACATCCGTGATGAAAAGGTCATGGTATTTGAATCACATCAATTAACATCCTTTTATATCAAGGAGAGGTTTTATACACTCTTGATAATACATCAATATTTAATGTACATTCCTCGGATTTTTTGGCCCATTATATTTTGTGTTTCTTATTCATTATGCTGAGACTAAAATTTCAATCTATTTAACACATTGCATTTAGAGTTCCACTCTTCTATAGGATCTATGCTTGTTGCAAGTATCCAATACCAGATATCAATTTCTCCAAGAAAGATATCTACTATTAATTAGAAAAGCATATTCAGTGGAAAAGTTACAATCAATTTCACCAGGATAGATGTCCTCTGCGTTAGTAAGAAAATCAATACCAGATAATTAACAAATTGATGTAGATTCAATTTAATAATTTGGACAAACTCACGTAATAACATAGCAAATAGCTACTGTACATTTAATAAAATTGTCGAATTTATTTACAATTTTCCAAAGAGATACCAATTTAGTAGCAAGAGGAGCCCAACTATAAGAAAACAAAAATCCTGAGACGCATTATGCAAGTTACTTGTGATTACTCCAGGCTTAAAATATTGTCCAAACATCATCTGCCACTCCAGATGATCAAAGTCAATTATCTGGGAAAGGAAAAATAACAAAACATGGCTTTTCAAAGATTCATCATGATTAAACAAGTCAAGTTTATCCATCTACCATACAAAAGGCTATTGTATCCAACATTTGAGAAGTAACAATTTTATGAACTATAAGCCAGAGCCCAATTACTCAAGGAACAATTGAAAATCAAATTAAAGCCATCTATATAACTATCATTCGCTTAGATGGCTAGATCATCTTAATTGTCTTGTGCAAGCATCTGGACTTAGCATAAATGAAAAATAAAAATTCGGTGATAGTTTTATGACAAAATCTTTAGATTTTCACGTCTATTGATCATCTAGAAGCATCTGGACTTAGCATAAATTAAAGATAAAAATTCGATGATAGTTTTATGACAAAATCTTTAGATTTTCACGTTTATTGATCATCTAGAAGCATCTGGACTTAGCATAAATGAAAAATAAAAATTCGATGATAGTTTTATGACAAAATCTTTAGATTTTCACGTCTATTGATCATCTAGCCTCTTTGTTGAACCATTCAGACAAAGTACATTTCTAAACTATGTACTTGTATTCAACAATATGTCAAATATCTAACTCAAAATCCAATGCCAAGTGAATGCACTGGGCACCATCTATTGAAATGTCTAGTTGAATATTTGCTCTGCTTCTGAGTCTTACACCATTTTTTTGTTAGTTAACTTTGATGACATCGGCTGCTTGCCATACTTAAAATAGTTGTGTTGAAAAAATTATCTGCTTATGAGTCTTACACCATCATTTTGTTTATTAACTTTGATGATCCAGGGTGCTCATCATATTTAAAACTGGACATCATTATTTTGTACAGATTACGAATTGATGAACTTTCAGGGCATCACATTTGCTTTTAGCATGTACGTCTCCAATAAAAACTACCTAATTATTCTACCTTGGCCTATGAAAAAAATTTCTGTCACATTGAGTTATCGACTAGACGTATTTGAGATGAATGCAATCTTTGCACTATAAACCTGGGAAATATCAGAAAATGTAACCTTCGACAAGGTTTGTCCCAAACTAGTGCATTAATTAACCATATGTGATGTGTGCAAAATATACGTGCATTTGGAGCTTAAAATGATATATAATTGATGCATTTGCACGCATATTTACTATGTTTTTACTTGGCTTCTTAAAAGGGCATGATACTGCGGATTCTTGTAATTCTTTCAGGAAATGGAGCTTAAAATGAAGAAATATCAGTTGAAATGCCCGGATAAGATTGACGAATGCAAAGAGAAGATCAAAACGACGGAAAAAATGGACAAAAACACTTCACACGGCCGGAAAGTGTGGTGTCACACGGCCGTGTGAGAGTGCTGGTGTGAAATCACACGGTTGTGTGAAGTTGGATTAAAAACAGAGGATGGAGCAGGCCAACATGGCTAGACCGTGTGAAATGACACGGCCGTGTGGGAAAGGAAGCCATCGCACCAGCAGCCCGTGCAGACTCACACGCCCGTGTGAGAAAGGCCTAAAGGCAGGACCACACGGCCGTAGGGGACTCTGTGTTGACGCGTTTTTTAGTGTTTGCTTCCCGTTGAAACTCTTCTATTGATCTCTCCAAGCATCTATAAAAGGGAACCAAGGCCTGCACGAAAATACATCACTTCATACAACAAAAACATATCAAATTACAAAGGAACGAAAGAATCGAAGAGCTTCTGAGAGCAAAAGGCTAGGTCGCGAAGAACACCACAAGGCTTTCGCATCTAGGGAGCATAAGAGCTTCGAGGGCTTGGAAGGGAAATCCATTCTGACAAGAAAGGGTTTTCTTTCTATGTCTAAGAACTCATATCTATGCTTATATGATGTCATAATGTTGATTTGAATTTGTCTATGAGTTTGTAATCAATGTTGAAACTGTGGATTCATGTTAAATATGATTTTTTGTTTTCTTAATTAATTCATATTTTCTATTTTATGAATTCGAGTACTTATTTATAATTGATTTTTATTTGGCCAATAAGTTGCATGTCATATTTGTTAGTGCAAAATTCCAGACGATGAGTTCTAACAAAGACGGAAATCGAATTCAGACATAAATGGATGTAACGAGTTGGGAGACCTACAACTGTTTGTGGGGAATCATTCAATTCAGAAATCATTTGGGAGTTAATAATAATTGTAACGAGTCGGGAGACCTACAATTATTATTAATCAACTGTTTATTCACCGCCCGGAATGGAGAGTACACTAACTTAGGAATTGAACCCATAGAATTGCATGAATTGGTTTTTAAAACTTTATTCGCATTTTATATTGAAGAAACGTGTTGAGATTATGTGCCTAAGGTTGCTCCTAAAGATGTTGAAAATACTTGTAGGGTTCATAAATTTATTTCTTTTATATTCGATTTTTTTAGATTAAATAACTCAACTTTCGGTCGCTTCAATAAAATTAGAATACGATGTTATTATAGCCTAAGTGTTTCGAATATCAGTCCTTGAGGAATACGACCTTGCTTACCATTATTCTATAAACTACACTGTACACTTGCAGTTGTATGAACCAAAATATTTTTTGGCGAACAATATGCCACTTAAAAAAGTTACATCACAAGAGATGATATCTCTATATTTATTGCCAAAAGAATGCAATTGATCACGCAGATCAACGAGAAGCCACCAGTATCAGGACCCTTAATAAATGACAATTCCTGGCAGGCAAAATAGGCAGCTATGAAAT
The DNA here is from genome assembly GCA_016081115.2 of Rehmannia glutinosa. Lineage (NCBI taxonomy): Eukaryota > Viridiplantae > Streptophyta > Magnoliopsida > Lamiales > Orobanchaceae > Rehmannia > Rehmannia glutinosa. The sequence continues at coordinate 150,570 of CM071936.1, forward strand.
GCTTGGAGGGTTAGGGTTTAGCCTTCCAGATGGAGACAAACTTTGGATGACATGACAGGAGATAGAAATAGATTGGGTCGACTCTATGGTCGTTGTCGGCAATGGCATGATAGTAGCGGATGAAGATCGACACGTGGTGGAAGGTATGCTTCTAGTATTTGACCACTATGCTAAAAAATCTTGTTTGACCCTGGATCATCGCATTCATTTATCACACCGTACTTTGTACACAAGTTGCACGCATGCAAGGAGCATATGCCTATATGTCTAGAAATATCAACTCCTATGGGCACAAGCCTAATAACAGATATTATCTATAATGCATGCAAAGTTAAGATTGATGAGATAAATTTCTCTGCTGATCTGATCTTATTACCTATATCCAAATACGACATGATACTGGGAATGAACTGGTTATCTGCACACCATGCACAGATGGACTGCCATCGCATGTCCATCAAACTACTCGAATCGGAAAGCCCGAAGTGGAAATTTCGGGAAGGGCATGAGTTAAGATTGCCCCAATCATTTCTGCAATGAAAGCAAGGAAGGCAATTGCTAGAGGGGCACAAGAGTACTTGGCATTTGTAATCAACAAACCCAAGGTAGAGACACAAATTCACCAAGTGCCCATAGTATCGGAATACACAAATGTATTTCCACAAGAACTCACCTTTGTCCCTCCAGATAGGGAAGTCGAGTTCACCATCGAGGTATTACCAGGAACAACCCCGATTGCCAGAACGTCGTATAGAATGGATTCTATTAAGTTGAAAGAGTTGAAGACTCAATTACAGAAGTTGATGGATGTAGGATTTATCCGACCGAGTACATCTCCATGGGGAGCAGCGGTACTATTTGTCAAAAAGAAAGATGGCACGTTAAGGCTGTGTATAGATTACCGCGGTCTTAATAGCGTGACCATCAAGAATAAATATCCCCTCCCAAGGATAGACAAGGAGAAACGGTGTACATGAAGTTTGATTTGCAACAAGGATACTACCAACTGAAGATCCATGAAGAAGACATTTCTAAAACCGCATTCCAGACCAGGTATGGACACTACGAGTTTGTAGTAATGCCTTTCAGTCTGACGAACGCGCCTGCAGCGTTTATGGATCTGATGCATCGAGTCTTTTGACCCTATTTGGATCAGTTCGTAGTGATATTCATCGATGACATACTCGTGTACTCTAAGTCTAGATAATAGCACGAGCGTCATCAGAAAATCGTCCTAGAGAAAATACGAGAGCATAAGTTGTATGCCAAGTTCAGCAAGTGTGAATTTTGGCTTAGCGAAGTCGCATTCTTGGGACACATAGTATCCGGCAATGGCATCACAGTAGATCCTTCGAAGGTACAAATAGTGGTTGAATGGAAACAACCCGAGTCAGTAACAGAGTTCAGGAGATTCTTAGGATTGGTTGGATATTATCGAAGATTTATCAAAGATTTTGTTAGTCTAAGTGACTACGATAATCTAGAGGGGGTGAATAGATTATGCCGATATTTCAATTTACGCCCTCTTTTTTGAATGTCAACATGATAGCAAAAATGTAAATGCGGGAAAATAAACAACACTCGATGATTTATAGTTGTTCAACCCACCTAGGGCCTAATCTACTACAACCCCGGTATATCCGAAGTGGATTTCAAAAAGAAAAAAAGAATTTTATCAATAGTCACCAAAACTATTACACCTTCACCTTGAAGAGTACCACACTCTTCTTACAACACCACCAAGGAGATTCACAATCTTCATTCACCTATGAAGAGTACCACACTCTTCAACACCTAAGATCACCCAAGTGTGTTCTTACCACAAGAACACTCACAAGGATATCTTTGTGTTTGAATGATGACACAAATTCATGATTACAACTCAATAATGAAGTATACAACTTTGAGTGCAAGTGTAATCAAGAATAAAAGCCTAGACCTCAAAATGTGCAATTGCAAGAGCTTAGGCTATTACAATAAGAAATATGACAATGAAGAACAAAGTGTTTGCTTGTATGTATTTGCTTGTGTTGTTATGTTGTGTGTTGTTGCTTCAATGCTTCCTCTATTTATAAGAGAACGCTTAGATTGATTTCCAGACATAGGCTCCTTCTTGGAGATTTATTTCTAAAAAAAATGCAATTAAAATCAAGATTATAGCTGTTAGAAATCAACCCTCTAAAATAAGGAAAAGCTGTCTGCAGGCTCAATGGATAGTTTGCTGTCAAAACCATAGGGCGACCGGTCAATGGGGGGTTCGACCGGTCGAACCCTTCTTGGACCGTTCAACCTCTTCAATAAACAATACAGGGAGATTTTGCAATTCTCAGACACCGGTCAACCACACCGGTCGACCTCCTTGAAAAAATCCTCCGTCTCGTTTCTATTTCAAAACTCAACTTCAGACACGGGTTGCCCTATAGGGCGATCGGTCAAACACGAGACAGAAGTGTTGTCCAATTTTTGTCGAAAAATTTGGACAACATTTAGAAACATTGTTTTGGTGTAAAAACACAGTTAAAAAATCATCAAAATCATGATAAAAACATTTATCTAACAAACTCCCCATTTTTTATGATTACAAACCAAAACAATTTTATGAGGTCGATTTCGAAAATAAAACAAATTTTCCAGTCAAAAATAACTATCCGTTTTAAGCAACAAATTACCATGCATAATAGTCACAAGGATGGGAGTAAAGATTTTCATAAACATTTAGCAAAAGCTCCCCCTTTCAACATGCACAATATAGAAGCAATCAAACAAAAGCTAAAAGCTCAGCTTTTACAATGGAAACTTGAATATCATGAGCTTAGAAGCTCCCCTGTCAAAGAAACATCATTAGACATGTATATAAGTCCATAATACATCCCATGGACTAAGTATGATTCTCAACTTTTGGCTTTTAAGAGCCACAACTTATAGTTTTTTTTTTCGCGAGCTTATTTTAGCTTCTTTGATCTAAAAAGCTTATTTCATGTTTCTCCCCCTTTGGAATCATCAAAAAACATCATATAATCATATTAAAGTGCGCAAGTTGAATCGATTTATCGAGCTTTTCGAACATTAAAGCTTAAAATCCAAAAGAAAAAGGAAAAGTTGATCATTTGACTTGCAAAAGCTCATGTGATTAGCAAAATATGATCTCTATAAACTTATAAAACTTTGGAAATTGAGAGAATCGTGTAATAGAAGAAATTTTCATTGAAATATTTCATCGAACACTTGGCGTGCGTCGATTAAAACAAAAGATATATATCGCATTTGTAAATGTAATTAAGCCCAAATTTTCATCACCAAATGCAATTTTATAAATATCATCCAATAACAATCATCATACCCAGCACAATTATACAAGAAGTTCATCAAAATATTAAAAGATAAGCACTTTCTCAAGGGTTCAACCCTAATTAAGATTAAAAAGGAATTAAACTTACCAATTTATCGGAGAATTCGGGTAATAATGATGAAATACGAGTAATATAAACATAAAAATATAGAATTTACGAGAAAGAAATCATTTTGAGTGAATTGTGTGTGAAATTTGCAAAGGGGTGCGAAAATAGTGAAAACCGTGTGAAATATGCTAAGTCTGGGATATAACAGATTTTATCCAAAAATTGTGCTCATTCGACCGGTCAAGGTGGAGGTCGACCGGCCCAAGCTGAGGTCGACCGGTCGACCTCACTTCAACTGGTAACTGGAGTTTTCTGTTCTGACCATTTTTCGAAATTTTGATCCAAAAATCCGATTTTACACCCCTAAGTTTTAAAAGCGAGCAAATTGCAAACATAGACCTCATTCAATATGCATTATACCTAATCGAGCTCGTATTGAAGCAAAAGTCTTGGAGGATAGCGGTTTTGTAAAAATATCCGCTAATTGATTTTGACATGGAATGAAAGACATCTCAATTTTTCGTTTGGAAACACAATCCCTTAGAAAATGATGACGAACCTCAATATGTTTAGTATGGTTATGATGAACCGGGTTTTGAGCAATATTTATAGCGGACGTGTTATCACAAAAATAGGAACATTTTCAAAAGAACATTTATAGTCCGCTAAGGTTTGTTTCATCTAAAGCAATTGAGTACAACAAAAAGCCGCAGATATATATTCGGCTTCGGCCGTTGAAAGTGAAACACAATTTTATTTCTTTGAAAACCAAGACACTAGGCAATCGCCTAAAAAATGACATGATCCGAAAGTACTTTTGCGATCATCAATATTTCTCGCATATTCTGAATCACTATATCCTTTTGAGAGAAAAATTTTCATTCTTTGGATAAAATAAACCATATTGAATAGTGTCTTTCAAATATCGAAAAATCTTTTTAACGGCACTCATATGAGATTCTTTGGGATTGCTTTAAAAACTAGCACATAGGCATACGACATGAAGAATATCCGTTCTACTTGCGATTAAATAAAATAAACTACCAATCATACCTCGATACTTGGATTCATCAACCAACCTCCCTTTTTCGTCTTTGTCTATCTTGATATTTGTTGCCTTAGTAGTAGTGGCAGTTCTTCCTTCTTCAATGCCGAACTTCTTTAAAAGTTCTTTTGTATACTTTGATTGTGAAATGTAAATACCTTCTTGGCATTGCTTAATTTGAAGTCCAAGGAAGAAATTGAGCTCCCCGATCATACTCATCTCGAATTCACCTTGCAGTAACTTAGAAAATTTCTTGCACAAAGATTCATTAGTAGCACCAAATATAATATCATCAACATAAATTTGCACTAATAAGCAATCTTGCCCTTTTTCAAAAACAAAGAGAATAGTATCAACTTTACCTCTTGTAAATCCATTTTGTAAATGAAAAGAGCTACGTCTATCATACCATGCTCGGGGTGCTTGTTTTAAACCATATAAGGCCTTTTTAAGTTTATAAATATTATTAGGCCTAGAAAAAATTTCAAACCTCGGAGGTTGTTTTACATAGACTTCTTCTTGAATAAAACCATTTCGAAAGGTGGATTTAACATCCATTTGGTAAAGTTTGAAGTTTTTAAAACAAGAATAGGCAAGTAAAATACGAATAGCTTCTAAACGTGCTACGGGTACAAAAGTTTCATAATAATCAATACCTTCTTTTTTACAATAACCTTGAGCTAATAACCTTGCTTTATTTCGAACAATATTGCCTTGGTCGTCGAGTTTGTTCCAAAATACCCATTTTGTACCAATAATTGTTTGTGATGGAGGACAAGGCACCAATTCCCAAACATCATTTCTTTTAAATTGACTCAACTCTTCTTGCATTTCTAAAAACCAATCATCATCTTCAATAGCTTCCTTAGCATTTTTAGGCTCTTTTTGAGATATAAGAGCTTTCTCGGCAAATTATCTTCTAGTCATCACTTTATCAAGGGGATCACCAATAATGAGATCTTTTGGATGATCTCCCTTAAATTTCAATGCCACGGGAAGATCCGAAGTATCACCTTTGTCTTCTTGAGGAACATTTGAGGTTGAAGGTTGATCATTTGAAGTAGAAGGTTGATCATTTTGAGCATCATTTTGAACAATAGGTTCAATAACATTCTCTTCATCACTATCATCATTGGGTATCCTTTCAACACCTGAAGCTTCATTGAATTTGACATGGATAGATTCTCAACAACCATACTAGTCTTATTGTAAACCCGATATGATTTGCTTTTGATAGAGTACCCCATAAATATTCATTCATCGGCCTTAGGATCAAGTTTGTCCAATTGATCCTTAGTATTCAAAATAAAGCACTTACACCCAAATATTTGAAATAACTAATATTTGGAGTTCTTTCTTTCCAAAGCTCATACGAAGTTTTATTGAATTTTAAGATGAAGATAAACACGATTAATAACATAACATGCGATACTTACGGCTTCTGCCCAAAAATATTTTGGAATTGAAAATTCATTGAGCATAGACTGACTCATTTCTTGAAGTGTCTGATTCTTCCTTTCGGCTACTTTATTTTGTTGAGGTGTTCTTGGAGCCAAAATATTTTGAGCATATCCTTTGGTTTCACAAAAGATTCTAAATTCTCCATCAAATTCACCATCTCTATCACTTTGAATAGTCTTTATAGTATCTTCCTTTTCATTTTCAACAAGTCTACACAACTTAACAAACTCATTAACGGCATCACTTTTATTAGTAAGAAAAATAGCCTAAGTATATCTAGAAAAATCATCGACTATAACAAAGGTGTAATGTTTTCCACTTAAACTAGTCGTACCAATATCCCCATACAAATCAAGGTGAAGTAATTGTAGGGGTTTGGTTGTGGAAATTTCATTTTTGGGCTTAAAACTACTTTTAACTAATTTGTTCATTTGACAAGTGTCACATAAGCCAAGGTTTTCAAAATTCAATTTGGGTAGTCCTTTTACATGTTGGTTTTTGTAAATAGTTTGTAAATTTTTGTATCCAACATGTCCAAGTCGCCTATGCCATAGACTAGTTAAATCATTATTGGAAACAAGACAAGAAACATTTTGACTAACCAAATCACTTGTGCAATTTTGTAAAGATTGCCTTTTCTATTTGTTTCACAAATAATTTCATCATTTTTAAAAATAAGGCATTTTTCTTTATTAAAAATAACATTATAATTTGAATCACAAAGTTGCCTTACACTTATCAAATTGAACTTAAGCCCTTCAACATAAAGAACATTACTAAGAGAGAAAAAAGAGTTACCAATTTCTCCATTTCCAAGAATTCTTCCTTTGCCATTCCCGAACATGACCATACCCTCTTCTTGGAGCTTGATGTTGGTAAAAATTTCTCTCCTTCCGGTCATATGGCGCGAACACCCGCTGTCCACGAGCCATTTTGAATCCTCCATTGTTGTTATAGCCCCTATTACATACAAATGAATTATTTTTAGGTACCCTATAATTTTGGGGTCCATGGGGGTTAGCCTTGATACCTTTGGGTCTCCAATAATAGCTAAAATTATTTTTCGATTTACAATTACTAGCATAGTGTCTAATTTTACCACAATAAAAATAAATAAGATTATTGGAACTACTAGCACGTATGAAAGTCGGACCTTGGTCATTTTTCTTGAAAGCATTTTGAAAAGGTTTGTAACCAAGTCCTAATTTTGAATGCTCACCTCTGTGTGCATCTAAAATTTTTGTAACTTTATCCGTGCTTAAATTAAATCGATGCACATTTTTTTTCAAATGTTCAATATCATTTTTGAGCGATTTGTTTTTGGTTTCTAGAGTACGGACTTTTGTAAGAGTAATAGCATGAGCTTTATCAAGAGATTCATAAGAAGTAAACAATTTATCCTTTTCAATTTTAAGCACTTTATGCTCCTTTTTCAAAGTCTTGTATTTAAGTTCAAATAAGCTTATAGGAAGCTATATAAGGTCTCTTTTGAAATTTAGAAAATTCAAGAGCATATAGTTGAGACCTTATTTAAAAGAAGCATTTGAACAATAGTTTTGTCTCATTTTTCTTCATACTCGGCTTTGAACTTTTTATGCAAATTCATTTTTTAAAGCATTCTTAGCCCAAACATGACTGGTTGACATATGGATGTCTTATTCCTTTTCTTCATCTTTGAAATTGGTGTTATCTTTTGAATTGGCTCAGCTACAACATTCATTTTCCCATTTACAATATGTGTGTTGTTGCTAAGAGCGATGAGAAATTGAAATTCCATTTATTGTTTAGAAGCTTAGCTCCTAATAATATTTTGACTCATCATGTTCTCCCTAATTAAATTAAATATTATATATAATTAGAAACGAAGACAAAAAAACTTATCAATTATAATTGAAAATGGTCAATAAATTAATTCAAATTCAAAGAAAATCACACTTTTATATGACATAAATGGCTGAACCACAATCCATTTTCATCAGCTATGCAAACTATACATCAACGAAAAAGAAAAACTAAGAATATTAAAAAAAAATAAGTCATCTATAATATAATATTCTTATATGTTCAATCAATTTTAAATATTCACTTATTTGGCATCCGATATATATAGTCGCTACCTCCTCAAATATAATAATGAAAGCACATTGTACGAAATTCAATAATATTTTATATTTAAAATTCATGAGATAATGATTAGTATGTGATGGATGAATAAAATATTAAAGTACATGATATATGATTAATAAATCGGTATTGTTTCAACATCTTACTCATTACATTTATTGCACGTGATATTTTCTTTATTTATGAAAATTGGTGTAAATTTTTTAAAACAATCATATCATGAGGATGTACGATTTGTTTTCCACTTTACCAACAACTCCTTTGAAACAATAATACATATCCTATAAATGAAATTAGTTATATACTGCACAAGATATCTACATATTGCGAGTACATATATAATATTATCGATATGATTGTTAAATTTTCAACCAGTGGAGGAGCCACGTATAAGGCGCATGCCCCCGCCCCCCGCCCCCTAATCCCATCCCAACTTCTCTTTTCTTAGAAAACCCACCTCCAATTCCAACTAAAAGTTCATTATCTAGCTATGTATTTGTTTTCATAAGCATGTCCTACGACCCTTTTCCATTTTTGTTATTTATTTATTTTTATATATTGAATAGATTTCTATTTAAGTTTTACTATAATCCAACCAAGACGTTTTATTATTTTATATAAGATTACACACATTAATTATTCTATATCCCCTCACCATTTTTTGACAATATTTTTCCATATAGTTTTAGTTCCTATTAATATTATGTTATTCTTTGTGCTCCATTTCATTATTGTTAGTTAGTCTCTTATTTATTATCTCAATTTATGTTTGTTTTGTTTGCATCATGAAAGAAGTGCATCGAGCATTAAAATATTTATGTCCTTTTATTCAATTTCTTCACTTAACCATATAATCATCATTTTATGTGTTAAATATAGTTAAATAATAGTTGTCCATTTTTTTTCTATAATTCTTTCTTTTTGGGTGAAGTTGTTGGAGTAACTATTTGTGTTTGTTTTTATTTTGTAGTGTTAATCTATTTTCCCTTTTAGTAGGTTACTAATTAGATACAAGTATTTTTCTTAGATTAAATTAAAGCGAGTATATTATGTTTTATGTACTGGATGATCAGCTTCTAATTGATTTGTTAGTACATATTGTCAAATAAATTGCTAAAATGTGTTGAACCCCAATTGTTAAATGACATTTTTGTAAATCTTAGTAAATTAAGAATACCTTTTGACACAAGTACAATAACTTAAATTTTGTTATTATAAATAATAAATAATTAAATATTTAATCGATGCGACTTCAACTTACATACCTATATATATTTAAATATAATTTTTATAGCATCTTACATATATTTTGCTTATCTTAAAACTAATAAAATTTTATGTAACATCAAAGCTTATACAGTTAATTTTTTTATATTTTTATTTTTATTTTACTGTAAGTAAATATATATCCTTATTATTTTCTCAAAATTCCTCCTTTAAGTTCAAATTCATCAATTCAAATGCAACTTAATTGGACTCAGATATAATAACAGCAAGCTCACATAGCAAATAGGCTATAATAATAAAATTTATATTTACTCTTAATTATATATTAAAATTATCTAATACCTTATGTTTTTTATCAAGAGACTACAATAATTGAAATTGATCTCAATTATTTTATTTTCATATATATATTATAGATAACTACTATCTTGTATTTAAAATGCCATGCCTTTTTCCCCAAAAGATGGCAATATGAATATTGATCTTTAAACAAAATTGTCATATATTTGTTTTCTAAATATGGGGATGTGGTTGACAAAGGTTTGTTCAAACCTTAAGTTAAAATAATCCTATACGTATTTTTTATAGTCCAACATAGTAAGCTAATTTTTATAATAAAATTTGTGTATATTTTTATCTTCTTTTTTTAATTAAAATATAAAAATTATTTCTCTTATTTAATTCATTACACCTTAAAATTTAAAATCTAACTTCATTAATTTGAAACATATAACTCTCTGCCAGTTTTTTTCTTTTTGTTTGAGGATATTCTTATGATATATTTGTTTTAAAGTTTAGTTTTACATTATCACAATTAGATTGAATCTATTTAATCAAAAGAATATATGAATTGAATTAATTGATAATTAAATCTAAATCATGTTAAATTGTAAATCCATTATTACCGAAAAACATAGATAAATATTAATGATCAAAGCTAGGAGAACAAAAAAATTCAAAATTTTAGTAATAATTTATATTTCACTAATATTAAAACTAAATATTTTTCCACGGAAAAATGCATAAACTTCCCTGAAATTCTCAATAGTTTCAAACTCCTATCTTCTCCTACAAAAGAATGTGTCATATATTCCACTGCGAACAAAATATTATCCCACAATATAGTGAGAGTGATAGAAGATAAAGTTATGATTTTATATTTGCAACCAAAAAGTTAAGGTTAAAAAATATATTTGTCCTGCTATTTATTTATAATAAAAAAAATAAATTAATTTTGTTTATTTATTTTTTTCTCTTCATTCCACTGTAAAATTACACTCTTTTTCCTTTTGTTTTAGACGGTTAAAATTTCATATATAAAGTATTTATATATGCATATGACATATGGTTAAAAAGCTTTCGATATGTCATAAATAAGAAGAATTTAGAATACAAAGAGACACTTATCATATTATTAAACAATTAAAAACAAATCAATATAGAAAACTACTGAATTGCCCTTAGAGGTAACTGTCATGAGGATATTTTTGGCAAATCAATTTTTTCAAGAAACCTTGAAAGCTATTCACACTTTTATAGAAGTATAGATATAGATATAGATAGATATAGATATAGATATAGATATAGATGAATCTGCAATGAAAAAGAAAAAAATGAAACCAATCAAAATGAAGAGGATAGAAAAAGCACGGAATTAATGAAGAGAAACTTTGAGAATTGACTTCTTTTAGGAATTAGAGTGTATCCTGAAGATTTTGTAAATGAATCTTACATAGGGTAAATCTAAATGGCCATATTATGGCTGGTCATAAAGGTAGTTTTATTATTTCTCTTATTAATGAGAAGGGTGATATAGTAATTTAATATTTTATTTGACTAACCTACCCTTTCCCACTTAAATACTTTTTTTTTCTTGAAAGAGCCACCTAATATTAAAGACCCACTAATTCGAATTTGAGATATAAATTTCTCTCTCTTCATTAACTTATCTTTTCACCTTTTCAAGAAAATTATTTATTTGACAAGTTAATTGATGGATTATTAGTTGAATAAGAAATATATCATTTTTCGTATGGATTGTCCCTTTTAACCAATGTTTTTAAAACCGGACCGGACCGGCAAGTTCGACCGGTTTAATCGGGAACCGGTCACATGTCCGGTCCGGTTTTATAGTAAACCTGGGTGGATAAAAAACCATTGCCACCCGGTAAAACCCAGTGAAAAATCCGGAAATCAGCGACCCAATTAGCCCGGTTCAAAGGCAAAAACATCTTTTTTTTTTTTTTTTTAGTAAATATATATTTTTTGTTTTATTTCAAAAGTTGAAGGAAATATGTTTAGTAAATTTGCATATAATTTCTCCGTGTATTCGATTTATATACATATTTGGATATTTAATTTTTTAATTTAGCTTTTATTTGTATTTATATTTATTAGTTTTTTTAACATTTATAAATGTATTTATCTTGTACATGTGTACATATATATACATATGTACGGGTCAACCGGTTTTTTAATGACGGTTAAACCGGTTGAACTAGTGACCCAATGACCCAGTTATTATTACGGTTCGATGTCCGGTCCGGGTTTAAAAACATTGCTTTTAACATTCAATCATGTGAATCAAGTCCAATTAATTTTAAAAATATTATCCCATCAAAAAAAATATAAAAATATTATAATTTTTCTGTCATAAAATTTTAAAATTTGCATACGAAATTCAATACACATAAAAATATTTTAGTAGGAATATTTGAAATTAAAATATCATCTAAATGAAAATCAAACAGTTAAATGCTAAATTATAAGTTTTCGAATGGGTGAGGTACAATTTGGCCACTCCGACAATCAAATCGGATTTTTCACTTATTCCATTGACTAGGAATGGCAATGGGATGGGTCAATACCTGAAGACCCAGACCTGCTCTGTGCCTAGAACGAGGTGGAGCTGGTCGACCTGTTATCCCCCAGTATGAATTAATTTAAAAATACAAAACAATGAAGAAAGAGGAAAAAAATATATCTATAATATATTTGTAAAATATTATTTACAAATTTTGTCATTATCAATTTATAAATATTAGATAATATAAGAATACATAAAAATTATATTATAAATATATATTATATATACAAAATATATATTAAAAATACAAATTCTAAGCGGGGCGGGTACTTGCTGGGCGGAATAGATACCTAGACTTGTCCCGCCCCGTCGCGTGTCACTGGACAGGGCAACTCAAATGGGTTGGGCCATGATCGAAATTGTCATCCTTACCATTGACATCTCGATATATAAAAAGAAAAATAACAAAAATATATGTATTTATTTTTAGAAAATATTTTAGAACAATGAAGATATTTAAGAAAACAACTCCAAACATAATACAATTTTTTATATATATTCATAAGATATCATTGTATGATATTTGAATTGTATAAAACAATAGTACTCTTAACTTAATCCAAATTATATTAAACTACATGAATCTCGACATATAAATTAAAGTGATACTCTTAGTTTTACCAATTATAATTGAACGGTTGAACTATATGATTCGTGATATAAAAAGAATATCAGTCATTCTATTTATTTCCAATAACAATTGAACTATATGATTAAGGATATATATGCAATACTATTAATTTAATCCAAATTATAAATGAACAGTTGAACTATATGATTCAAGATATATATGTGATACTATTAAATTATTCCAAATTATAATGAAAAGTTGAATTATGAAATTCATTATGATCGAGCAGTTGAACTATTAGCTAAGTCACAATAAGATGAAAATGAATTTCAAGGAGTTTGTCATGGTGAAGGTGAACATGAATGACGTGACTTATTCTTTAATTTTCAATAAAAATAAATAATTATTTTATGCGAACAGATATTCTAGAATCTATTTTGAACGTATGTGTTTAAAGTTTTTAATTTTCATGCTAAAGATCTAAAATTAGCTTTTGGACAAGTATCACTTTTGTTAAATATTAGTTGACTTGCTATGATGAATTATGATTTTTTCTTATAATTGTTAAATTCACTTTCGCACTCAATTTTTCGTTACGTAATAAATCCTTATGTGTTTTTTAATGCTATTAATGTTTCCTAATGTTTTTGTTTTTGAAAACTTTCCCTTTTAGGTGTGGCTCCCAAGTTATTTATTATTTAAAAAATACATATCATTATTTAAACATCGGGGCATCACACATTTTTCATGCAATTTGAAGTGTTGTTAAAATATGTTATAACACTTAGTACACATAACACATTTTGTAATTATCCGTGTAATACATCGAAATAATACTTTATTTCAATATTATATATATAAAAATTTAAATTAGTCAAAAACTAATTATTATTATTATTATTATAATGAGAATATTATATAAAAAAAGAAGGTTAATTACATATATCAATATACTAATTATTATTAAATACTTATTTTTAATTATATTAAGCTATAATATAATATAATATAAATTATTATATTTTAATTTTATGTAAAATAAATATAACTATAAATACATTTCACATAAGAATATACCAAATATATAAATGATTATCTTACTTTATGCTATAATCAAAGTTAAAATTGAGTTTGTAATTAGTTATGGATAAAAGACAAGAGAAAACACCTTTTTGTAACCGAAGATGCAAAAGGCAGTGAAGCTTAAGCAGATTTTTATATCCCCAAGTGTATATAGCACACTTGTAAATAGCTAAAGGTAAAATCAGAAGAATGTGAACTGTCGGAGGAAATTAAGGGAAAGGTCACTATTGACTTGAAAATTATTACATTGTTTTTCTCAAGAATGTGGGCTGAAGGGAAATTCAAGTGGTGTCAATAATGGTTTAAGGGTTGTACAGTCTTTTCTTTGCCTTAAACATTATTAAATGTTAATTAAAAATAATTTACCTACATAATCTGGCCATCTAGCACTTCCCACATACATATATCACATTTTGTTGCACATTATCCCTATATGAATAATATAGATAAAGTTTGTCGCATCAGTCACTAGTACAAAAAAGTTATATAAACCGTCCAATATGCATCGGTTTCCAATGACAAATGATGTCTAAAGTGGGCCGGTGGCAATTTTGTAAATAAAACAAACACTTTAGGTATCAGTTGTCAATAAAGAGGCGATGCATATAATATTTTTTATTTTGTTAATTAATTTAATAATTTTAGGTATCGGTTCCTTTTTAAAAACAGATGCCTAAAAAATACTTTAGGTATCGGTTCTTTAAAACAAACCGGTACTTAAAGTCTTTTAATTTTTAATTTTTAAGTTTTTCAATTTTTCCATCTTCTTTCCTGAGCTGAACTTTTCCTCAAAAAAAAGAAGCCCTAGCTGCACTCAAAGTCCGTCCCGTCTCCATCGCACATTCAAAATCCAAACATCATCATCTTCCCCAAGCTCCCAAATGCACCCATCTCCGTCGCATGACCCGCCGACCGCCGCTAGTTTCCCGCTTCTCGGCACTGGTAGCGTCACCGCGATTTCAATTGGCATTTTTCAAATTAGAGAGAGGAAGCAGTTGACGGTGGTCGCCGCCGCCGGTGATGTTTCTGCCGACGGAACAAACTATCTGATAGTCGGTGCCGCCGCAGTGGCGTTGCTTGGAACTGCTTTCCCATCCTCTTATCTTGCATAGACCTGTAAGAAATTATTCGCTGCCCTAATTTCTCAGTAGTCTTTGTGACAATTTTTCAAACAGATTGTGATCATTTCTATTTATTTTTTAATTATTTTTTCTATAGCAATAAATACATTGCATATTTAAACGATTTGTGAGTTGTGACACATTATTTATGGTTTTGTTTATTTATGGTATTTTGGAGGAACTGATGATCAGCTGTAGGTCTTGTTTATTTATGGTTTTGGAACAATTTAGTGGAGATTGGTGTTAGGGTTCAACATGAGCTCGGGGTTATCTGGTGTAATTACATGAAGATCTTTGATGAGTAAAGCATGTTCTGCTTTTTAAGATTATCAGACCGTGATTATTCAAGTTTTTACAGAAAATTTAAATAGTCACTGGAGATTGTTTGGCACAAATTAGATAATATGGACAAAAGTCACTGAATATGCTAGTTTGATTTCAGGTCGTGGGAAGTATTTTAGTTTCTTTTATCCTCAATATATATATTTTTTAAAGCAGAAACTCATGGAATTTGTTTTTTGATTATGTCATAATATTTTGATAATCAAAATAATCTGCAACCTAACATATTGTTGGAAATTGCTCATGATTCACATCCACATTCATTACTCAGTTTGCTATAAAATGCTAAAATGCGCCAAACACTAGCTGTGACTTTGGATGAAGCTTCTGTTTGTCCTCTATTTTGTATTACCAGTGGAGTAGGTTGTTAATGCACAAATAAAGCTGTGAAACTTTGTATCAGTAGTAGTAGCTGGGGCTGTATAAAATTAGTTGCTGGCCATGTGAAGCTTATGTATTTTTGCAGTTGTGCTATCATTACTTGAAGTTTTTCAGTGTCTGTAGTTTTGTAGCTACTAGCATGTGTTAAAAAATTATTAAATGACAAAACAGTCCGTGCAACTCTACTCATGATTTTGTGCTCATAATCTTGTTATGTAGATGGAATGCAAGCTTGGTTTTAAATTTTTTTTTTGCTTGTGAAACGATGGCTTTGTTGATTATTTCACGTGTTTTCTCATATGCAGAGCTAAGCCAAGAGAAGCACTACGGAAAGTTATGATTACATATTAGTTGTCACTTCTTAGTTTGAAGGTAACCTCTAAAACTTAATGTATGTATAGATATATATTATATATATTGCATGTGTGTGTATTGGTATATATATGAAATGGATGGTGGAAGGGATTGCATATTGATATTTATTGTTGGTGGATGAATTTTGATGTATATGTTTGTTCTAAGGAGATGATGGGAGATGTTAGTTAATATATTTTAGGGATCCATGCATGTACATTATAATGAATGATATGTTACAAATTTATATTGCTCAAGGAATATTTCAGTTTTAAATAGTTATTGAATTTAGTATTATGCAGTGGTAGATATGGATCGTAGTTGGATGTATGGTCGACGCAATACACTTGAATATTTGCAAGGGGTTGAAAATTTTATAAAATTTCCTAAGGAAAATCAAATTAAAAATGGCGAGGAAATGATTGTGTGTCCATGTTGTGACTGTAGGAATCTGAGAAAGTTTTGTAGTTCTGAGCAAGTGAAGAGTCATTTGATGCGTCATGGTTTTAAGGAAGGGTATACACGATGGATATGGCGTGGTGAAAGTATTCCTCCTAGTACGAGGACCGGTGATAATACAGTTGAAAATGAGGATAGTAATTATGATGGTATTCATGCAGAGACTGACGATAATGATGTCGAGAATGATCAAATAGATGCAATGATGCATGATTTTGAAGAAGATTTTAACAAAATCCCTCACATATTTGATATTTTCTTTGTTGATGCTGGAAAACTCTGTTTCCTGGATGTAGTAAATTTACCAAGTTACCTGCCATGCTTAAACTTTATACCTTAAAAGCAAAGAATGGATGGAGTGACAAGAGTTTCACGGGGTTATTAGAGCTTTTAAGAGATATGCTTCCTAATGATAATGAGCTTCCTAGTTCAACCTACGAGGCAAAGAAAATGTTGTGCCCACTAGGTATGGAGATTGAGAGGATACATGCGTGTCCAAATGATTGTGTATTGTACCGTAAAGAATTGAAGAACTTGAATGTTAGTCCAAAGTGTGGGGCATCACGGTATAAAAGAAAAGGCGTCAATGATGGAGCGAGGGATAAGAAAGGTCCACCAGCAAAGATGTTGTGGTATCTGTCTGTGATACCAAGATTTAAATGCTTGTTTTCAAATGCAAATGATGTGAAGAATATGCAGTGGCATGCTGAAGGGAGGAAAGTGTAAGTCCAAGCGGCTACGATAATCTAGAGGGGGGGGGGGTGAATAGATTATCTCCATCTTTTCGATTTCGCCCTCTTTTTACAATCGAATGCTCAAACACAATGTTAAGGGTGCGGAAAGTAAACAACACACGTCGATTTAAAGAGGTTCAACCCACCTAGGGCCTAATCCTCTACCACCCCAGTATATCCGGGATGGATTTCGAAAGGAAAAAGAATTTTATTAATTACCAAAATTAATACAAATTCAACTTACAACACCTTGAAGAGCACCACACTCTTCTTCACACACCTTTGGAGATTACCACAATCTCACTTTGGAGATTACCATAATCTCACTTTGAAGATTACCACAATCTTCCTTCAACGGCACCTTGTGAAGATTACCACAATCTTCAACCTTGAAGAATACCAAATTCTTCAACACCTCAATAAGAAGATCACCACAATCTTCTTCACCTATCACCTAGATCATCCAAGTGTGTTCTTACCACAAGAACACTCACAAGGATATCTTGTGTTTGAATGATAACCAAAAATCAAGATTACAACTCAATAATGAATAATACAATTTGAGTGCAAGGTGTAATCAAGAATAGCCTAGACCTCAAAGATGTGAAAGTGATAAGCTAGGCAATTTTTACAACAAGAATAATAACAATGAAAGACCAAGTATTTGCTTGAAGTGTATCTTGTTGTGTTGTATCTCAATTGTTATTTTGGTTGCTCCAAAACTTCCCCTATTTATAGGAGATGATTGATCAAGCATAGGCTCCTCTTGGGGATTGAAAATCTACAGAAAAATACAATTAAAATCAAGAATATAGCTGTTAGAAATCAATCCCACAATTTAAGCAAATGTGTATGCTGTCAAACGGTCATATTTTTGCTATCAATTCATAGGGCGACCGGTCGCACAGAAATAAGAGAAAAAAGAACACTTTGAAAGATTCAACAGGGCAACCGGTCGACGTAAGCTTCGACCGGTCGACCCCTGTCTCAACCGGTCCCCCTAATCAAAAAATGAAGAGGTTTTGTTCTGTTTCAAAAAAGAACTTGCAGGTACCGGCCGACCATCAGGCGGCCGTCGACCGGACCGCCGATGCATCGGGTCGACCTCCTTGTTTTTTTACTTTCGTCTCATTTTCTATTTCTAAAAACATCTTCAGGTATGGGTTGCCCTATAGGGCGACCGGTCGACCACGAGACAGAAATGTTGTCCAATTTTTGTCGAAAATAAAACTCAAGAAATACTCCGAAAATTTAGTAAAAACATTTTAAACCAATCGAGAGTATTTAGACAACATTTAGGAACCTGTTATAGGAGTAAAAACTCATTGATATAAAATCAATAAAAGTGTTGTCCATTTTTAACAAAAATAAACTTGAGGAAATACTCCGGAAAATATTAAAACCATTTTAAATCATTTAGGAGTATTTGGACAACCTTTAAAAACATTTTTTTGGTGATAAAATAAAATCATCAAAATTAAGATAAAAACATGTATCAAACAATCTCCCCTTTTTTGATGATTACAAACCAAAACAATTTTTACACAAACTAAGAGAGCAATTATAGAAATGATTTTCCGGTAAAAACATTTGACCGTTTGGAAGCAACCAAAATTTCCAAAAAAAATTTAAAGCAACCAAGTAGGGAGTAAATATTTTCAATAATAAGCACAAGCTCCCCCTATCAACAAGCATATCAAGAATAATGTAAAACCAATTATCCATAAGCTAAAAGCTTTAGCTTTTACAATTTGTTCAAGAGCTTATAAGCTCCCCCTGTCACAAAACATCATTAATCAATTATATAAGTCCATCAAGCAACAATTGGACTAAAAACAAATCACAACTTATGGCTTTTATGAGCCATAGCTTATAGCTTTTATGACAAGCTTTTATTAGCTTCTTTGAGCTAATGAGCCAATATCTGTTTCTCCCCTTTGGAATCATCAAAAGAATGTTAGGATGATAAAAACATCATACAAATATATCAAAGTGCGCAAACAAGACGGTTTATCAACCATCGAGCAAATTATACATAACGTCCAAGGAAAATGGGAGACTTGTAACATAGGAGATCCAAAAGCTCATTAGTTAGCTAAAAACATGATTTCAAAAAGATTTTAAGACATTTTTAAGCAAGAGAATCATGTAGAAGTTGAAAGTTTCATTGTGACATTTCATCGAACACCTTGTGTGCGTGAAAAATAAAATAGGTTGCATGTAGTCCTTGTAAAGGTTTCAAGCCAAAAATTTTCATATCATCAATCAACCTCATTCCAAAGCTCAAAAAAAATCATATGCAACATGTGCAACATTTGTTCATCAAATAAGAAGCTCAAAGTGGATTCTCAAGGGTTCAACCCAATTGAGATAAGCTAAGAATGATCAAGGCATTACAAATGCCAAAAATTTGAACATCTATCAAGTAATAAGCCATGCCTTAAACAATACATGTATCAAATATCAAATGTCCCAACAAATCCAACTAAGCATAATGATCAAAGTGTTAAAAGAAGCACTTTTACCATCAAGTACTTCATACCAATTATCAAACAATGCTTAAATTAGAGTATTTTTGCCATCAAATACTCCATCAAAATCATGATCATCCACAAGTCATTATCAACTTGCAATTTTAACCCTTTAAGAAAGACAAGCAAATATCATTAGCACAAATGAGTTTTACAAAAGTTCATAAAAATACAAAGCATCAATAATAAAAATGCTAGAAAGTAAAGGGGTGGGAACATCATTCCTCATCCGAGGAGAAGCAAGATCCGGGAATAAAATCCTTGATAAATTTCTTCAATTTGCCGATAGACTTTTGCATTTTGGAGGTCTTTTGCTCCAAAGTCTCATATCTCGTCTCATGAAAAGCCCTCATCTCATCAAATTCGGCTTGAGTATACCTCCTAGGCGGTTGAGCACCGGTATTACCCTCCGAATTGCTCGGTTCGCCCTCTTCCGCCAATCTTGCGGCCTCGGCGTCATCAAAGTAGTCATTAGGATCGGGGGACTCTTGATCTCTTCCTCTAGCCATTTTGGTTGGTCGGATGTCCATATTCTTGCGCATCGTGACCATTTGGGAGATATTATCAATGTTGAAGTCATTTTGGAATACTTCCGAGTTACACTCTGACGAAGGAAGTCCCGATTGAATAAGAAGTTTACAAATCCAATTTCCCATAACTAACTTCTTATTACCTTGAGTGATGGACTCGATTAGACATTGAATGAGTATGGCACCAAAATTAAGTGGTTCCCTCCTAGCAATCTTATACGTCAAAAAGTAATCCATGTTGCTAGGCATCTTTCCCGACTTACCACAAATGCAATATGCAACAATGACCGACAAAATACGATGCTCAAGTGTCATTGCTAACAAAGAGTACTTTGGCCATACTCCCAAATACGTCTTCACTTCTTTCATTGACACCCCCAACATTTCATCATTCCAAGTCCCACAAGAGAAATAATCCCAACCACCTTCTCTAACACGTAAAAATCGGCAAATGTCATTGGGAGTCCATCTAAAATGTCATCCCCTTATAAGTGAATTTACGGCTATAGGCTTCCTTTCAACATCATATTCGACCCACATATTGGCATAAAAGAGTTGGATAATATCATCATCATACAACACATAAGCATGTTCCCATAAATACATCCAACCTTGCTCCTCAAAAAATCCTCTAATTGTAGGATACTCATTTGTAAATGAACTAAAACGACATATTTTAGTCCGAGCAATAGACTTTCCTCCCATTCCCGAGTCCTCATAATACCATTCCGCATATTTATTGATGAAATTAAGAACATTGTGGGAATTAGGGGCTTGAGTAACAAAGGATTTTTTACCTTTCGCCCAACGGCAATTTTGGAGCGAAATTGTTCCGCGTAGCTCGGTAATTTGGGCCCGAGAGAGAATGGGATTTTGAACATCATCATCTTCCTGAGCCACGTTTCTTTGAGCGGCTCGAATATCCCTTTGTTCGGCTTCATCTTGCCGATTTCTTGACGAACCCTCTCCGCCCCTTCTATGCTTGGAGATGGGATTTCGACCGGTGAAATTCTTTGGTGGAGCCATATATGTAAGATTCTTGTGAAAATAAGAAGATTAGCAACAAGAATCGTGAAAAATGATGAATAATTTAAGATTTTAAGGGAAGGGGATGAAGAATGCTGTTATAGGGTTTTGAGGAAGTTTTCTTCTTCTGTTTTGAAACAAAGACAGAATGTTTAAAAGTTGTAAAAATGGCCTGGGCGACCGGTCGAGGTAGGGTGCGACCGGTCGACGTGTGGTGACCGGTCGCCCCTACTTTGACCGTCCCAGGTAATTTTTCTTTCCCCAGAGTTTTCCAAAATTCGATTTTTCACCCCAAAAATTTTAAAACTTTGCAAAAAGATAATTTTGGACTATATCCAACAAATATGGGTTTTGGGAAAACATAAAATCGAGAAAATCGAGACATAACAAGTAGTGCTTTTTTAAGAGAATATTTGCAAAATCATTCAGGGGCACTAAAGGGGTTAAAGTGAAATATCTTGAAAGATATGTGCATAAGCATAATATCGAGTTTAAAGAGAAAATACGAGTAGACAGACCTCGATAGTTTAAGAAACTTGATGACATAATAGCCATATGTATCCTACACAACTTTTAGACAACATTTGCATAGAAAATACAAGTGTAGGCAAGTAATAGGAGATATCAAAAAGAGCTTATGCTATAAGATTTCATAAGAGATAATAAGCCACATAAGTCTAATAAAATGCTCAAGAGTTTTAGAAAATCATGCAAGGTCTCTTTTTAAAAAATTTGAAACTCATAAAAATATAAGAGACCTATATTAAAAATAAATACTTGAAGACTCATTTTGCAATTAAGACACAATTAAAAACATGCATAGAATTAAAAAAAAATAAAATGCATATATAAATGGAGAGATCCGGTTTACCAATTGCGCCGTTTCCATGGGTTGTGTCTTTCCCATTCTTGATGATATCTTCCCCTTCAGAAGTCACTTTGTTGATGATGACTTCTTTGATTACTCCATTTCCAAGGTTGGTTACCTTCCCATTGTTGATGGTTTCTTCTTCTTTGAAAATCATCTTGTTGATGATGTCTTTGCCATTTCCAAGGATTGTGTTCTTCCCATTTTTGATTATACGCTCTTCTTGGAAATTGGCTTTGTTGAGAATAGTTTCTCCTTCTTTGATCAAATGAAACGTTCATTTGATGTTTTCTTGGTGGCATGAATTTTCTCCGATTATTGCTTCGCCGGGTACCTAATAACACATTATTTTGTGGTACCCTCATGTGTTTGGGTCCTTTAGGATTAACTTTGAGACTTTTAGGTCTCCAACAATAATTAGAGCTATTTCTAGCCCGACAAGAGTTAGCCGTATGACCCTTTTTGCAACAATAAAAACAAGTAATAATTCTAGGAGCACAATGACCAATATGCGTAGTGACTTGATCCTTTTTCATATGATTAACACCATTAGGCTTATGATCAAGTCCTTTATCACAATTATGAATATCAACAATATTGGACATTTTATTGGTACTCAAGTTGGTTTTTAATAAATCCTTTTTCATGCAATCGATATTCTCAACAAGAGTACTATTTCCTTTTTCAAGTTTTCTAACCTTGTCAAGAGTGGTGGTGTGAGCACATGATAGTGATTCATAGGATGTAAATAAACTATCCTTATTATTTTTCAAAACATTGAATTCCTTTTTCAAATTTTTGTATTTAACAAGTAAGCTTTGGAATTCATTTTGAAGTTCATCATAATCATTTTGCAAATCACTATAATCATTTTGAATGACAATATCATAGGAAGTAGAGGGTTTAAGACATACCTCATTTTCTTCATTGATGCCCATAAAACAATATTCAACTTCTTCATAATTGGAAGTTGTAGGAGGCTTGTTCCTTAGATTTGAGCTTGTATGATCTTGAGAAGTAGATGCTTTTGTTTGACTCCTTTCATTTGCAAATACTCCATAGATGGCTTCTAATTTTTGCCATACTTCATGTGCCGATTTTATTCCTACAATATGTTCATATTCTATATTAGTAAATGAACAATACAAAATATTTAAAGCCTTACCGTTTAAGGAGATGATTTTCTTTTCTTCATCATTGAGCTTTTTGAAGCCTTTTGAGGTGTGTGGTGTATCTTTCGTCGGAATGGATTCTCCGTTTATGACGGTGTTCCAAATGTCGAACCCGCAACCTTGTAAGTAGCATTCCATTCTTTCTTTCCAAAAATTGAAATTTTTGGAATCAAATAGTGGTGGCTTGGTGGTGGAGGTGTCGGATAGATGAGCTTCGTTCGTAGCCAACGATCGTTTCTCTTCACTCGCGGTGTGAAACGAGCTTGCCAAAGAGTTTGGCTCTGATACCACTTGTAAGTCCAAGCGTCTACGATAATCTAGAGGGGGGGTGAATAGATTATCTCCATCTTTTCGATTTCGCCCTCTTTTTACAATCGAATGCTCAAACACAATGTTAAGGGTGCGGAAAGTAAACAACACACGTCGATTTAAAGAGGTTCAACCCACCTAGGGCCTAATCCTCTACCACCCCAGTATATCCGGGATGGATTTTGAAAGGAAAAAGAATTTTATTAATTACCAAAATTAATACAAATTCAACTTACAACACCTTGAAGAGCACCACACTCTTCTTCAACACCACCTTTGGAGATTACCACAATCTCACTTTGAAGATTACCACAATCTTCCTTCAACGGCACCTTGTGAAGATTACCACAATCTTCAACCTTGAAGAATACCAAATTCTTCAACACCTCAATAAGAAGATCACCACAATCTTCTTCACCTATCACCTAGATCATCCAAGTGTGTTCTTACCACAAGAACACTCACAAGGATATCTTGTGTTTGAATGATAACCAAAAATCAAGATTACAACTCAATAATGAATAATACAATTTGAGTGCAAGGTGTAATCAAGAATAGCCTAGACCTCAAAGATGTGAAAGTGATAAGCTAGGCAATTTTTACAACAAGAATAATAACAATGAAAGACCAAGTATTTGCTTGAAGTGTATCTTGTTGTGTTGTATCTCAATTGTTGTTTTGGTTGCTCCAAAACTTCCTCTATTTATAGGAGATGATTGATCAAGCATAGGCTCCTCTTGGGGATTGAAAATCTACAGAAAAATACAATTAAAATCAAGAATATAGTTGTTAGAAATAAATCCCACAATTTAAGGAAATGTGTCCTGTTTGTCAAACGGTCATATTTTTGCTGTCAATACATAGGGCGACCGGTCGCACAGAAATAAGAGAAAAAATAACACTTTGAAAGATTCAACAGGGCGACCGGTCGACGTAGGCTTTGACCGGTCGACCCCTGTCTCAATCGGTCCCCCTAATCAAAAAATGAAGAGGTTTTGTTCTGTTTCAAAAAGAACTTGCAGTGCACGGTCGACCATCGGCGCCGGCCGACCGGACCGGTCGACGCCTGATGCATCGGGTCGACCGCTTGTTTTTTACTTCCGTCTCATTTTCTGTTTCTAAAAACATCTTCAGTACGGGTTGCCCTATAGGGCGGCCTTGGTCGACCACGAGATTTAAATGTTGTCCAATTTTTGTCGAAAATAAAACTCAAGAAATACTCGAAAATTTAGTAAAAACATTTTAAACCGATCGAGAGTATTTAGACAACATTTAGGAACCTGTTATAGGAGTAAAAACTCATTGATATAAAATCAATAAAAGTGTTGTCCATTTTTAACAAAAATTAACTTGAGGAAATACTCCGGAAAATATTAAAACCATTTTAAATCATTTATGAGTATTTGGACAACCTTTAAAAACATTTTTTTGGTGATAAAATAAAATCATCAAAATTAAGATAAAAACATGTATCAAACAGAAAGAAGATGGAAAACTAAGACACCCAGCCGATTCACCTCAATGGAGAAACATTAATCGAATGTTTCCTGAATTCGGTTGTGAAAACAAGAATCTTAGGTTTGGACTATGTACGAATGGAATGAACCCCCATGGTAACATGAGTAGTCGACACAGCACTTGGCCAGTGCTTTTATCAATTTACAATCTGTTGGGAAATTTATTGTTTAGATTTTGATGAATGTCATGTAAAACTTAAACTAAAAAGTTGGCACCCCAGTTTCTTTGTAATTTGTATTGTAATAGATAGGGCTGAATAAGATGAGTCAAGTCAGCTATGCCTGGGAATACAAGAAGTCAACTGAAGACTGAAGTGAAGACTCCGCTGAGGAACAACTGAGTATGGCCAAGAAAGAAGATCAAGGACTCGACTGAAGGAGTATCGGCTGTGAAACAGCTGTATGAAGAGTCAGTCAAGTCAACTCAAGAAGTCAAGTCTCAAGTTGAAGTGACAGATGAGTCATCCATTGATTGGAAACTAACTCAAAGTCACATGGGGAATAAAAGACTGCAGTCAAGTCAAGACAACTGAACGAGATCTATCGATGAAAGTCAAGAATGTTACTCAGAATAGTAACCTGCTAAAGTTGTCAGAGATAAAGTGTTAGTCCCAGTTGTGTGTAAAAGGAACAAACCAATGGGAAGCATTGCACCAAGTGTCAGAGACGCTGCAATGCTGCAAGACATTAAATACGAGAAAATGTCAACATCAAGGACTGCAACAAGACAAGCCAACGAACAAAAGTGACTTTTGAAAATCAGCCTATCTCTTCAACGGGCAGATTTTTGAAAGTTCACTATAAAAGACTGAGGAATCACATTGAGAAAAGGTTACCTTGCACACCTGAGATATCAAGCAATATTCAAACTGTAACCTGCAAAATATTCTCAAGTTATACAAACAAAAATCCTCAAGCCTAAATCTCGAAGGAAATCGATCCAACACCAAGATGTGAAGGAAAGACAACTTCAAACTGTTGAAGAGGAAACTTTTCAAGAATCAAAAGGGGTCTACCTTCCAAGGAAGATTGTATGAAGGTTCAAGGTCGAACCAATCTCAAGTTAGTGGAGGACTTTGTGATCAAATCCAAGAAGGTTGAGAAAGTAAGATAAAGTAGCAAGGCAGCCGCCCTGTGAAGAAGCTGAGTCGGACGAGAAGCCAGTTGTGTGACCAAGTCATCTCCAGACTGAGTCCAAGGAGCAAGTCAGTTGCGTGATTAAGACTTGTCTCTAGACTGATAACCACTTTGTACTCTGATCATTACTTAGTGGATTCCTCCAGGAGTTGGAGAAGAGAGGAGTAGAAGAATTACCCCATCTTCGAACCTCTATAAAATTTACTTGTGTTATTTACGTTTCAACATATTTACATTCTTGCACACATATCTTATATCTGCTGATAATTTGCTATCCAACTGATAAATAACAAAGTGCTAAAACCAAGTGTTAAAAAAAGTTAAATCAAATTCAAGAGTGTTAAGTCTTCCGCTGAAAAACTCATCACAGCCAAGTTAAGGTTTATCGTGTCTGTTGAGTGGCTAACTCTGCTGATTAACTAACTTAGTTGTCCCTCAAGGACTTAGCTGTGTGTTAACTCCGTAATATTTTTAAAGGATTAAAATCGAAAAGTTGGTAAGGTTTATTCAACCCCCCCTTCTAAACCTTACTCACACCCCTTGGGACCTACAAGTGGTATCAGAGCGGTTGGTTCATTGAGCCTTCCGCACTGGTTACTGAACTAGATCTCCAATCTTTCAAAGAAATTTTTAACACTTGCTCATTCAAAAATCATCTCTTTTATTCAGCAAAGTTATTATCATGGAAGCAAATTTGACATGCATTCCCATGTTCACTATTGAGGAATTTGATGACTGGAAAATTCATATGCAGGCTCATCTATCTGCTTTACATGATGAAATATGGATAGTGATAGAGGATGGGCCACTGCAAATACTGAAAGTAAACACAGCTGTACGGATAGCAGCCGCAGCTGAAGGAGAAGAAGTTGTTGTTGAGGCAAGACCAGCCCTAGTTGAAAAACCAAGGACTGAGAGGACAAACGAGGACAGAAAAAGATACAACTTGGACAATGTGACCAAGGACATACTTTACAAAACCTTGGACAAAGCAATGTTCAACAAAGTCAAATCTTGCCAAACTGCAAAACAAATCTGGGATAAATTAACTTTGATTTGTGAAGGATCTGAGCAAATTAAAGAAAACAAATTGTTCGTTGATGTACAGAAATTTGAAAATTTTAAAATTCTTGCAGGTGAAACCTTGGATCAGCTGGATGCTAGATTCACTGAAATCACAAATGAACTATCAGCACTTGGGAAAGAATATACATAGAAGGAAATTTGTATGATGATTCTGAGAAGCCTCCCAGCTGAATGGGAAATGAAGGTCATGGCCCTGAGACATTCAATGAACCTCACAACAACATCCAATCATGAGCTATTATCAGACCTCAAAGCCTACGAGTTTGAGCTGAGAAGAAAAGATCAAGATGAGACAATTGTACCCAAAACAGTTGCACTTATAGTCAAGGATGGGAAGAGTAGATGAGGTCAAGGAAGCCATTGACCAGGAGGAAATTGCCCTGATGGTTAAAAGATTTAACAAGTTCTTTAACAAGAACAATAAAAGAAACAAGGGTTAATCTTCCAGGAGACATTCAGCCCCCTCCAAGTCAAGGGAAGATAGGCTACCCAAGAGAGCTGACCATCAAAAGGTTGAATATCAGAGAGTTGATAACCCAAGAATGGAAAGAGTGATCAAAGAGCCGAGAACTGTGTTGAACCTGCAGATAACCAGGACACTTTGCTATTGACTGTCCATATCCAGTAGTCAATAAATACAGGAATGAAGAAGAAAGAAGAGTCTTCAGAGAAAGAAGACAGGAAAATAAAAAGGCTATGTTGGCTGCTGAGACTGATGAGACAGCTAAGTCGAAAGAAGCAACGGACTCAGAGAGTAGTGAAGCCGACTACTCAAGTGATTCGAAGAAGAAGCAATGATGATCTGTCTAATGGCTAAAGAACAAGATCAACTTGACCAAGAAGATGAGGTACACTCTAACTCATCTCACTCAGATTCTAGTGATAGTGATTGTGACACACACACACACTTCATCACCCACTGATCTTTATGATTCATTAGGCAAAATGATGAAAGACTTTGAGCACATTAAATCCTCACACACACTATTAAACGTGGAAAACGACCCACTCAAAATCCAAAACTCACGGTGACTAAGGAGCTAA
The DNA here is from genome assembly GCA_016081115.2 of Rehmannia glutinosa. Lineage (NCBI taxonomy): Eukaryota > Viridiplantae > Streptophyta > Magnoliopsida > Lamiales > Orobanchaceae > Rehmannia > Rehmannia glutinosa. Next base: position 178,956 of record CM071936.1, read on the forward strand.
GTACTCTAAGTCACATAGCTGATGAGAACAAAGAGCTGAAGGCTGAGAATGCTAAACTAATATCGAGATACCGCTATAGAAAAGAGGGAAAATGACCTCAAAAATGTGATTGCATCATTTACAAAGGCATCTAAATCATTGGATGACCTTATTATGAGCCAAAAAGAGTGTGGAGATAAGACAGGGCATATGATTCAATTCCTTTGTACACAGTCGGCTCAAAAGCCAAAACTCAAGCTGACTAAGGAGCTAAGTACTCTAAGTCACATAGCTGATGAGAACAAAGAGCTGAAGGCTGAGAATGCTAAACTAATATCAGATATAGCTGCTATAGAAAAGAGGGAAAATGGCCTCAAAAATGTGATTGCATCATTTACAAAGGCATCTAAATCATTGGATGACCTTATTATGAGCCAAAAAGAGTATGGAGATAAGATAGGCATATGATTCAATTCCTTTGTACACAGTCAAACTCCCAGAGTGATTTTGAAAAAAGGATCTTCAAGTAATGAAGCATCTCAAAAATCCAAGACACCAAATGTTGCACCCACATTCACTCCAAAGCACAATCACAAACAAACTGGACTTGGATATAAAGGAAAAGGAAAAATGACCCGATTGAGTATCTTTGAGAGGACAAAGAACGAAGAAATCCAGCAGAGTTCCTCAGCAAACTCCAAATAGGAAGTACTCTGTAAAGAATAAACAGAGCTGCCAAAAACCCAGAAGTTTTATCAAAGAAACACACAAGATGGGAATGGTAGAAACTACCCAAGCCAAGCTGATTGGAATAATATGAAATATCAGCAAATACCTACGGAATACAAGCCTAAATGGCAAAGACCTAGAACTCAGCAAAGGTCATTCCAAAGGCAAAAGAGCTATCATCAGCACACATTTGCACCTAGGTACTACACTCATAAATATCACAACTACACAAAGAAGGCAATTGCTAAAACACACACACAGGCATATAAACAAAAGAGACAGCTGTATGAACCTAAAGCCCCCAAGCAATTTGCCAAAGTGAGTTATGATTATGGCACAGATAGATGGCAACCTCTTAGAGTCAAGTCATTTGGCTATAGGTTGATTGGATCATCTTACAGCACTAACCCCTCAGGACCCAGACAAGCTTGGGTACCTAAAAACTAATTTCCTTAATTGCAGGTTCAAGGAACAGCTGAGTGCCAAGGAACCTGGTACATGGATAGTGGCTGTTCCAGACACATGATAGGAAACAAGAAAAATCTGTCAAAATTCAAGGAAATTAGAGGCGCAAAAGTCATATTTGCAGGAAATGAAGCTCCAGGGGAAATAAGAGGCACTGGATCCATCAAGAAAAATGGATTAGAAATCACAGACGTTGCATATGTTGAAGGCCTCAACTTCAACCTGTTAAGTATCAGCCAACTATGTGACAAGGGCTACAACGTTGGATTCAATATGAGAGTGTGCCAAATTAAAGATACTGAATCAAATGAAATAGTGTTGCAAGGATCCAGACAAAAGAACATGTATGTGGTAGAATGGTCTACTGCAACACCAAGCACTTGTCTGTTAGCAAAGCGTACAACCAAATCAAGTTGGCTGTGGCACAAGAAGCTGAGTCATCTGAACTTCAAGACAATCAACAAGCTTGCAAGGAGTCATCTTGTGGAAGGATTGCCAGACTCAATGTACAAGAAGGAAAGTGTTTGTGATGCATGCAAGATGGCAAAACAGATCAAATCATCATTCAAAGAGAAGCATAGTCCCTCTTCAACAAGAATATTGCATCTGTTACATATGGATCTGTTTGGTCCTGTTGAACCAGCCAGCCTAAGTGGAAAGAAATACACTTTAGTGGTGGTGGATGATTATTCAAGATATACATGGACAATCTTTATGTGCAAAATGAGAAGAGTTCAAAATGAGAAGAGTCAAACCATTATAAAGATAAGATCTGGTAGAGGAACTGAGTTTGTAAATGGGATAATAACTCAGTATTGTGTTGAAAATGGCATTGCTCATGAATTATCTGCAGCAAGGACTCCACAGCAGAATGGAGTAGCAGAAAGAAGAAACATAACTCTCAAGGAAGTTGCAAGGACTATGTTAGCTGAAGTTGGACTACCTAAAAGATTTTGGGCTGAAGCCATAAACACTGCATGCTATACGCAAAATAGATGCATGATTAATATACAGCAGACAAAGACTCCCTATGAAATATGGACAGGGAGAAAGCCAAATGTTGGGTACTTTAGAATATTTGGATGTAAATGCTTCATCCACAACAATGGCAAAGATAATCTAAAGGCTTTTGATGCTAAAAGGCGATGAAGGTATCTTTTTGGGATACTCGGTGAAAGCAAAGCCTATAAATCTTGAACAAGAGGACTATGGTCACAGAAGAGTCAATTCATGTGGTTTTTGATGAGCCCAATGTGAATGGAGAAGATATTGAAGAGTTAGCTGATAAGCTAAATCAGCCAACTATGCAGAAGAGTCCTTATGTTGAAGCCGAAGAAAAAGTTATCAACCAAGATGAAGATGAGATATTTGAATCTCAAAGACAAAGAGGAAAATCTGCGAGTTGAATGATGATGAAAGAGTGCTCAAGACAACACGGTACCGCAAGACGATCGAACCCGGGTGATTTACTTCAACTTTGATGTGAGATGGCTGAGAGACCATCCACCAGAGCTAGTCATTGGAAATGTGAGAGATGGTGTAAGAACCAGATCCAAAGCTCAACAAGAAGCAATGTTCACTTATTTTATTTCCCAAATAGAGACAAAAGATGTGTCCCAAGCATTGGAAGACACACATTGGATTCAAGCCATGCAAGAAGAGCTGAATCAATTTGAAAGGAACAAAGTATGAGAATTGGTGCAAAGACCAACACACCAAAATGTCATTGGCACAAAATGGGTCTTCAGAAACAAGATGAATGAGGAAGGATCTGTGGTAAGAAACAAAGCAAGATTGGTAGCCAAATGGTATTGCCAAGAAGAGGGAATAGATTTTGATGAAACATTTGCTCCTGTTGCTAGACTAGAAGCAATAAGGATGTTTCTTGCCTATATTGCACACAAAAACTTCATTGTATATCAAATGGATGTGAAAAGTGCATTTTTAAATGGATTGTTGGAAGAAGAAGTCTATGTTGAGCAACCTCCAGGCTTTGAGCAGAAGACCACCTGGAGATAAGGTGTACAAGCTCAAGAAAGCTCTATATGGATGAAGCAAGCACCAAGAGCATGGTATGATACATTGTCTCAATTTCTGACTGACAATGGATTCACCAAAGGCAAAGTGGACAGAACACTCTTCAGAATTCAAGATGGAGAGAGTATAATACTTGTTCAGATATATGTGGATGATATCATCTTTGGATCCACAAATAAAGAGCTGTGTGATAAGTTCTCAAATCTCATGCAAGGCAAATTTGAAATGAGCATGATGGGAGAGTCGACATTATTCCTAGGACTTCAAGTTAAGCATTTGGAGGATGGAACCTTCATAAGTCAAACAAAGTACACGAGATTTAATGAAGAAATTTGGTATGGAAGAGAAGTCTTCTGTGAAAATACCAATGAATACATCAGTCAAGATGGACATGGATGCAGATGGTAAAGCTGTAGATCAAACAAGATACATAGCACTTATTGGATCACTGCTCTATCTAACAAAGAAGGAGCGGGCGGACATCACCTTTGCAAAGTAGGTGTATGTGCAAGATTTCAATCTGCACCAAAAGAAAGCCATATATTTGCTAACTAAGAGAATCCTAAGATATTTGAAGGGAAGCAAGAAGTTGGCTTATGGTATCCAAAGGAAGGTGGATTCAAGCTTATTGGTTACTCGGACTACGACTATCTTTGGATGTAGAGTTGACGGAAGAGTACTTGAGTACATGTCAAATGTTTGGAAACAGATTGGTTTCTGGTTTAGCAAGAAGCAAAACTCAATAGCCACATCCATAGTCAAGCAGAGTACATAGGCTGGGCATTTGTTGTGCCCAAGTCTTTTGGATGAGACAACAACTGAGAGACTATGAAATTGAAGAACAAGAGATTCCAATTATGTGTGATAACACAAGTGCTATTGCAACCACTCAGAATCCTGTGTTGCATTCAAGAACAAAGCACATTGATGTCAGATATCATTTTATAAGAGATCATGCTGAAAAGAAAGACATCAAATTGGAATATATCTCAACTGATAAACAGTTAGCTGACATATTCACCAAACCCTTATGTGAATCAAGATTTGAAGAGCTTAAGCATGAACTAGGGTTAATTGAGCTGAGTTGACACTCAGAAGACTCAATGAGAAAAGATGGAACGTGAAAAGATGAAACTAGAACAAATCTCATGAATCAGCCAAGTGAATCAGTCGTATCCGAAAGTCAGCTGTATCGAGTTAGCTGACAGTTGAGTCACTATACGAAAAGAGAGAAGAAGAGTTGAGTCATTTGTAGAGTAAGCTGAGTCATTTATGAGCTAAATGACAAAAACGCAATCGTTTTTAATAAGCGGGAATGTTTTTAAGGATGACGTCAGTGTAATAATGACGGGTACAGTCAAAAACTGCACAGTAAGCATATGATTGGATGTAAATGCTGCCGCATTAAATGCGAGCAATTAAATGCAGTGTGACGTGCTAAATCTGAGCCGTTGATCTTGATCAAAATTCAAAAACCAAAAACACGTCCTTTCATAACCCTTATATACTCTTTCTCTCAGTTTTTCTCTCTCACGCTTAAAACTGTTCATTTTCAAACATTCGATAGCAAGTCATTTTTTTTTTCTCGAAAAACTTACAAATTCTCAAGCAAGTTCATCAAGATTTAATCGGTAGAAACTTCTAAAAATGGCACCAAAGACTGATTTCGTCAAGTTATCGAAGAAAATCCACTCTGGTTCGGCTGTGGATTTCGAAGGCATGGTTATGCAGGGTTCAGATGCAACCCTAGTGATGAAAATTGCTGATCTGTTGGAAAAATATGGGCTTAAAGCTTTTTTGATGATAGAATACTCGCACACCTACCTGGAAGAGATGGTGCAGTTCTATGTGAATGCCGAGGTACAGGACGAAGGTATCAAGTCCTCCGTCCACCACAAGGACATCATGATCACTGCTAAGGACCTTGCGGGGCACTGTTTATTACCGTCTGAGGGTACGCCGGAATTATACGAAGCTGATGTGGACTTGGCTGCTGCATGGAAAGAAGTAGCCAAACTCGAGGGTGCTGCGAAGATGGTCTACATAGCTGACAAGAAATTGCTGAAAGACGACTACCATAAACTGATGGATGTCATCTCCAAATGTGTCGACATGAAGTTTGGTAGCTTTAACCAGCTATCAAAGACTAAGCAGATCGTCATGGCTGCGATCATACAAGGAAAGAAAGTCAACTGGCTGAGTTCGTGTATAGCAGACTCTGCCAGAACATTGTGAATAATCTTTCAAAGAAGATGGATCCTTTGGAGGATCACTTGGCTATGGCCTAATTATTGGGCATTTGATGGAAGCGAAGGGCAATCCCCTTCAACGTGGAAAGCCCTTCCATGTAAACAAGAGGATGTTCAGGGCTAACCTTCCAGGAGCCCAGAAGAGAGCCCATGCGAAGAGGGCGGACACAAGTGAGGGGGAATCAGCTGACCCTGAGGAAACAGTTGTTGCCTCCCCTCCCAAGAAGAAAGTTGCCCCTGCAGCTGCGAAGAAGAAAGCTGCCCCTGTAGCAAAGAAGAAGGACGCACCTGCCCCAGCAGCCGAGTTACCTGCCCCAGGAGTCGTGTCTCCTGCCCATGCAGCCGAGGCGGAGAAGGAAGCCCAAATACCTTCTCCGGCCATCAAAAAGAAGAGGACTATCAAGCCAAGAAAGGCAGCTCCTCAATCCAAGAAAGATGCTCCGGCCCAAGCCGCCCAAGAACCTGAAGAAGAGGAATCCGAACCAGAAATTCCTCTGGTTAGGACAAAGAGAGGAAAGAGAATCTTCAAGCTTTCAGAGCTTGAGAAGACAGCTGAATCTGCAACTCAATTTGGAAAAAGTTTCGAGCTGGCGGGGTGAGAAGAATTCAGTCTCAGTTGTTAATGAAAGCTGCGAATTCTCTTTGAGGGTGATCAGCAGAGGCGATTAGAAGACCCAGTGTGGGACGAAGCAGGTGAGGAGGAGAAAGAAGAGGAGCGGAGCAATGAGAATCCCTCATTTGAAAGGGTTGTGTCTCCACCCGCCCCAGATGCTGCTGAAGGTGAAGAGCAGCAGAGTATGCCACATTCCATTCCCCAAAAGGAAGGACAAGAACAAGATGACGATGATGATGTCATCATGTACTCACCCGTATATCCAGATATTCAGCGCCGTCTGCGTGAATGGAGGGCATGGAAGCTAAGCAACTCCAGGGTGCAGTTCGAACACCCTGAGTTTATAGAGAGGAAGAGGAATTAATGCAATTCCTAGGGATTACCACTGCACGACAGGCTCTTGATGAAGAAAATTGCATGTACATCCTCCGTATCATAAAGGCGGACGAGAAAGACAAAGCTGAAGAGCAAGCCCGTGCACTAGAGAAGACAAACATATGTCCTTTCACTGGAAATCTAGAACACACTCACCCTCATTTTGATGTGTTCTCTGAAAGTGATGAAGACTTGGATCCCGCTGCTGCACAAGAAAAGTCTGAAATGCAGCAAGCTCTATGGGAATCCGGTGATGAATGAGCGATTGATGGAAGGACAGGAGAGTCCTCAAAATCTCTCCTGGAAATAGACCCGTTGGGAGTGGTGCAGCAGATTGCCACATTTATTGATACGACCACGTCCCCAGTACACTCCGAAAATGGGTCTAAGGGACTTGGAGATGAAACTGGGAACTTGGGCACCCGAGTTGAGCCAACCCCTATTGAAGGTGTTTTACCACCTGCCCCCACGGCTGAGCACTCAATGGAAGTAGCCGGAAGTTTAGAGAAGAGTGACCCTATCGTCCACTCACCGGTGGTGCCACCGGTGAGGGGAAACTCACTCATTGCGGCAAGGTCGGAGGATGCTGCAGATGACTCCACTATGAAGGAAGGAGGCGAAGTGGAGAAAGAAAAAGAAAAAGAAAAACAACAAGTTGACACTAACGAAGCTCGGACAGTTGAGTCTGTCCCAGCTGAAGTGACAACTGCTTTGCAGGCTGAGGACGCTGTTGATGCAGTCGAGGCACAGGTTGGAAATGCCCCGGGAGTTAACACTCTGGGCACTGAAAGTGCAATCCAAAGGGTTGATACCCCTTCGGATGCCAATGTCCAAGACCCTAAGACAACTGCGTCTGTCGAAGGGATTGCCGAAGACCTTGCTGCAGTTGAGACTGCTGGAGGTATTGAAGGCCCAAGAGAGGTTGAGACTTCCCTGGGTAAAAATCAAGAAGATAAGAGCATTCCTCAAGTCATCATTGCTGAATCAAAAGAAGAAATTGGTGCTCTTCACGATTCTCAGGACAATCTTGACACAACATTCCTGGGATCTGAAGACAAAGCTGAGTCCACCCCTGTTGCACAAGACTCAGCTGAGGATGTTCTTCCACGGACGAGTAAGCCTAACTTCAAAGCTGCTCATCAAACTTTTAACTTCGATGATGAACCAAACCCCCAGGTTTTATCATCCTCCGATGACGCTGAAAAAGCAGCTGGGGACAAGGAAATTCATTTAGCAGAATCTAGTGAGGCCGACGAAGCTGTTAAGACAGTTGAGGCTCAGTCAGCTGGTCAATCCACTCAACAAGGCCCAGCTGAGACCGAGTCACCTGCGCAGGCTCCTAAAGCTGCAGCAGAATCGACTCAACCAGGATCATCAAAGGCACGAACAACTAATCAATCGATCCCATATGTGCGAGATGATGCGTTTGAGGAAACGTTCCCTTTCTCAATTGAGCTGCCCGATCTTGAAGAAGAGACAACTCAAGAGCAGCGACGTGTCAACATCCGAGTAGATCCAGTAATTCCCACCGACTCCATTGTTCCAGCAGACTTTGATTTTGATGCTGCTTGGCCGCCAGCTGAATCCGAGGTGACAACTGAGATTTGTGAAGTCTTCAAGAAAATATGTGGAGAGATTGAGAAGATTGAACGGCACCAGGCCTCACTAGATACGCGTCTGGACAATAGGGTTGCCAACCTCACAGCAGACTTGCGAGGGATAGTGGCAAGGATAAGGGAATGGTGTCAGCAGCAGAGTATAATGCGATATGAACAAGTTAGATACTTTAAAGCATTGTACAACAAAATGCTCATCTAAAGTGCTGACAATGTTGACATGAAGCAGAGGATGCAAGCAAATATTGATAGAATGCATGCCTCTCACACTACTGAAATTGAGTTGCTGCGTGAATTTCAAAGAAAAGAACTTCTGCGTGTTGAGGAGAATATGAATGCTAAGTTCAGCCTTCTCATGGCTGAAATGAAACTAGTGGCAGCTGAATCGAAAGATACTCGCTCAGAATTTCGCACAGCACATGCCGCAGCAGACTCCAAGCAGAACTCAGCTCTCAGTTGACTGGATTTCATGCTCGCTGGGATGTTTCCAGGGGTTCCTCTCTCCTTCGATGATGCCAAAAAGGGGGAAGAGGAATACCTGAGGAAGCTGAAGGAAGAGACAGCTGTTGAAAAGAAGAAGGAGAAGGAGAAAACATCTGTTGAAAAGAAAAAAGGAAAAGGGAAAAGCTGTTGAGGGGGAAATGTCAAAGGATGTGACCTTAATGCTTGCTGAAACCCCTCAGCAAGGTCATGTCACAGCAAACATAATCAGCAAACTTCCGGTGACTCTGCCGCACCAACATTCTGCTGTGCCTATGTCTGAGAAAAGAAAAATTGTGGAAGCAGGGATGAAGGAGGTTGAAAGGAAGACGGATGCCCGCGTACTAGAAGTCTTGAAAGCTTATGGTGGCATTCCAGCAGGAATGGACCAAGATGCCATTCCAGATGACGGAAACGAGCCAAGATCGGTTGAAGAATTTCAAACTCTTGAATCCGGAGGCTATTTCAAGGACATGCCATTAGCCCGAGCACGGGATGCATCTTTGGGAGAAAGTGGTCCGAAGTTATGTGAAGAAGGCGATGCAAAGCGCGGACTACCAGCTGACCATTGTTGCTAAAAGAAGACTCTGACAAAGTATACACCCAGAGGAAAAGGAAGAAGTGGTGGAGGAAGAGGTTTTCGACCTAGACATTTGCCCAAAAATATTGATACGTAGATCCAGGCAAGAAAGGAAGGATCTACTGGGCTGGGTATGATGCATTAGCCAATCTAGAAGTGGCTAGAAAGAATGCTGAATATGTAAAGAGAATTGAAGAAGAAAACAAAAGACAAGATCAGATGTGGCAAGAAAGACAATAAAGAAAAAGAAAAGATGAAACTGCGAAGAGAGCTTACGAAAAGAAGAAAGCAGCTGAAGAGGAAAAGAAAAGGAAGAGAGCTGATGACGATAGAGCTGAAGAGGAAAGGAGGAGGCAACAAAGGCGATGAAGTGTTGCTGCTAGCCCTTCGTGTATTTTACCTTTGTAAATGCATATGTATGTAAGTCATCTGTACATTCAATAAAATATTGTTGTATTTTCTCTCTATTTTTGTATCTTAGCATAGACGCTTGAAATTGGATTAGATATGATTATGCTCTGATACACCCTGTAAACAGCTGTGTAAAGGACAAGAATGCAATGATCAATAAAATAATTGATTCTACGCATACATTCTTTGTTACTGTATTGTCTGTATGTATCTGTGTTGTTTACATGTTGATTAATGTTTTTAAGTTTTGACATCATCAAAAAGGGAGAAATTGTTGGGAAATTTATTGTTTAGATTTTGATGAATGCCATGTAAAACTTAAACTAGAAAGTTGGCACCCCATTTTCTTTGTAATTTGTATTGTAATAGATAGGGCTGAATAAGCTGAGTCAAGTCAACTATGCCTGGGAATACAAGAAGTCAACTGAAGACTGAAGTGAAGACTCCGCTGAGGAACAGCTGAGTATGGCCAAGAAAGAAGATCAAGGACTCGACTGAAGGAGTATCAGTTGTGAAACAGCTGTATGAAGAGTCAGTCAAATCAACTCAAGAAGTCAAGTCTCAAATTGAAGTGACAGATGAGTCATCCATTGATTGGAAACTAACTCAAAGTCACCTGGGGAATAAAAGACTGCAGTCAAGTCAAGACAACTGAATGAGATCTGTTGATGAAAGTCAAGAATGTTACTCAGAATAGTAACCTGCACCAAGTGTCAGAGACGCTGCAATGCTGCAAGACATTAAATACGAGGAAATGTCAACATCAAGGACTGCAACAAGACAAGCCAACGAACAAAAGTGACTTTTGAAAATCAGCCTATCTCTTCAACGGGTAGATTTTTGAAAGTTCACTATAAAAGGCTGAGGAATCACATTGAGAAAATGTTACCTTTCACACCTGAGATATCAAGTAATATTCAAACTGTAACCTGCAAAATATTCTCAAGTTATACAAGCAAAAATCCTCAAGCCTAAATCTCGAAGGAAATCGATCCAACACCAAGCTGTTAAGGAAAAACAACTTCAAACTGTTGAAGAGGAAACTTTTGAAAAATCAAAAGGGGTCTACTTTCCAAGGAGGATTGTAGGAAGGTTCAAGGTCGAACCAATCTCAAGTTATTGGGGGCTTCGTGATCAAATCCAAGAAGCTTGAGAAAGTAAGCTAAAGTAGCAAGGCAGCCGCCCTGTGAAGAAGCTTAGTCGGACGAGAAGCCAGATGTGTGACCAAGGCATCTCCAGACTGAGTCCAAGGAGCAAGTCAGTTGCGTGATCAAGACTTGTCTCTAGACTGATAACCACTTTGTACTCTGATCATTACTTAGTGGATTCCTCCAGGAGTTGGAGAAGAGAGGAGTAGAAGAATTACCCCATCTTCGAACCTCTATAAAATTTACTTGTGTCATTTATGTTTCATAGCATATTTACATTCCCGCACACATATCTTATATCTTGATAATTTGCTATCCAACTGATAAATAACAAAGTGCTAAAACCAAGTGTTAAAACAAAGTTAAATCAAATTCAAGGGTGTTAAGTCTTCCGCTGAAAAACTCATCACAACCAAGTTAAGGTTTAGACTAAACAACTGAGTTATTCTATCAACAGCTCTATCGAGTCTGTTGAGTGGCTAACTCTACTGATTAACTAACTTAGTTGTCCCTCAAGGACTTAGCTGTGTGTTAACTCTGTAATATTTTAAAAGGACTAAAATTGAAAAGTTGGTAAGGTTTATTCAACCCCCCCTTCTAAACCTTACTCACACCCCTTGGGACCTACACAATCTTTTTCCTTGGTTGTGTATGAAGAGCAAGTACATCATGTTGTCGTTGCTGATATCAGGGCCTAAACATGTAGTGTTTAATTAATGTATTGTTTAGATCACTATCTACTATATTATTTTGTAGTGTCCTCGGAGCGGAGGAGCGTGAGTGTGAATATTATGTTATGAGATTTATGTGGGAGATATGCACGAAAAAGTCCGATGCTTCTTCTTTAGATAAGGTACGTAAAAAATAATATATAGTTACTTACTAAGTGTTTTTAATTAGTATAATTAAAAGTTCTTATGAATCTTTTGTAGGACTCATTTGGAGATAAATCGTACACTCAGGAGCAAATAGACGAGATACGCGAACTATGGGCGCAATATTTTATTGAAAATGGCGTGTAATTCTTGTTGATGTTAGGTATGCTAATTAATGCTAGCTATATTTGATAAATACATCATTATCAAGGGCGGAGCCAGGAAATTTTTCGGGGTGGATCGATACGCGAAAGTGGGGTGGGCCAAATAAGAAAATCATATAAAATATACTTAAAATATTTTTTTTTGAAATTATATACTGTAAATTTTTTTTTACCTCCGCCATTGATCGTTATACTGTAAGTTTTTTTTTCCCTTCACATGTCATGTTTGGGATCTTTTAATTTCTTCTTCTCTTGTTCTTACATTTCTTTCTAAGTTAAAAATCCTCCACTTGATACCAGGTTATGAATGAGGAATCTTTCAAAGTTTTAATTAACCCATGAAAGAGAGAAGTAAGTTTGCTATCCTATGTTCCATTATTTGGTTAAATCGTGCATTTCACTTTGGTTTTCGGGAGGTAGGTTTGTATACGAACTATTTGACATGTCTAAATGGTTCTTATATTTTTAATCCTTTAGAGTAAGTGGACTCAAAATTGGCTCAAGTTGTGGAGATTTCATATATTGATTGAGAATAATATATAATCTGTAATATATCATATATGTACCTAGATATATAGTATATACATATAAACATAGAACAAAACATGTGGCTCTCTACATGTTTAAGTGGTCAATGGAATGAGATGTAATTTTCAGTTGCATCAAATCAACAAGCCAAAAAGAGAAAATTGTGAAGTTCCATATTATGTATGTTGGATGGGATGAGGTTTCTCTTTTGCCTAATTGCAGGAAAACCATATGGGATCTGGAAAAGAGTTTTTGATTTACATTGTTTTTTCATTTGATTCTTGTTATTGAGGAGAGACTTGCTAATTGATTCTTTTATTTAGAAAATAAAGTCGAAGTATATATTAGCCATAATATATACTTAGTGGTTGGTCCATTTGTTAAGTCTTTTGTGCTCTCATTCTATTGGTACATAACTTGTTGTCTGTACTTAATTTGTTTCCTCCTTCTGCAGTTGTAACGCCCGAAATTTTGAACTATAAAATTATAAGTATAATGTAATTTAATAAGAAATTATATTTAAAAGCGTATGAATAAGATACACCTAAAAAAATCAGTGGAACCATTTTATTAATAAACCCAGAAAAAAAAAACCATCACACTTCTGCTGTGCTAATCTAATTTTATAAAATATAGTCTAATTATAAAATTAAAGCTAAAATATTTGTCCTTCAAAAATAAAATACTAACTATTAACAGCAGCTTAAACTCATTAATAAAATAAGATTTTCGTAAAAATTCAAATTAAATAAAAATCATTGACTTCACATTCACCGTCTCCGATCCTCGCTCGGACTCCTCAACCTGAAAAGTATTAATAAATATGGGGTGAGCTTTCAACTCGCTCCGTATGGACACGTTTGTCAAGATTAAATACAACATATACGCATAATCATAAACATTCAACATGTACTTTACTCTATCATTTTTCTTTTGGCCGGTTCTTTACTTTATAGATCTGGTACACCCCGAGGATACGCCCGATCTCGGACCTTCTACTGACCCACGACTAAATGCTGCGGGTTCACCCTGATGATACTTTTGATCCCGAACCTTCTTACAGCCCCAGACTAATATAGCACTGCGGGTTCACCCCGAGGATACTTTTGATCCCGGACCTATTTACGGTCCCTGACTAGTTCGTTTGCATATCATATATAAATGAAAATACTCACGTGAAATATTATATAAAGACAAGAATTAAAAATCTCTACCTTAAAATAATTGTAGGCGTCTTGTGCATAGAATGTAAAAAAAAATGCAGTAAATCATATTCCTCGTTTTCCTCATTCCTCCGAGGAATTATAAAATATAAAATAAATAAATAATAGAGTCAATAGGATAATTATAAAAGGAAATTTTGAAAACTAAGATTGAATAAGAAATACCGGGTTTGGCTTGAATATTTGGTGAAATAGGCTTGCTTGTAAAAAGCGGCCAAATCAGTCAACTTTTGGTATCATGGGTTGTTTTGCGAAGCTTGATAACCTAGAGGGGTAAAACTGAAATTTTCTGAAAAAGTGGGATTAACTCCCAATTTGGGCTTTGGAAGCCTTATTGAACCCTGCCCACAAACTCACGGATGTCCATCACTCTCTCTTTCTTTCTCCAAAAATAATACCGTCTCAATCCCACTCTCTGCAACTCCCTCTCCTGTTCTTTCTTCTTCTTCTTTTTTCCTCTTCTTTTCTTATTTCTTTCTCTCTCTTATTGTTTCTTTTCTTATCAATCCACTGCCCTTCCATTGCTCTATTTTTTTTTCTCGTCACCTCACCTACAATACCCTTATCCCCCATTCTTCATCATACATAAATATATATATATATATTCTCAAACAAATCCCCTCACCAGTCACCAAAATAGAAAGAGATTGGGTTGTTGTTGGACTTGTAGAAGAGAACTAAAATTTTGGGACTGACTATTATCTAGACTCGGTTTATACAAAAGCACATGGAAAAATTCTTAGGAGAAGATTGTGTATTTATAGGGCTAATTTCTAGTGTTTGATGATGAGTAGGACTTGAAAAATGATAGGATAAAATCTGATTTTTCCATCATCTAATAGGAGTGAAATTCTATCCATATTGATTTTAAAAATAATCTAGACTGTAAAAGGATAATGACTGAATTATAAATATTAATATTTGAAATAAAATAAATAAGATAATTATAATATAGATAATAATAATATTTGAAAAATACGGGATATTACAGCAGTCATGGCTGGAATGGCAACTAAATGTTCTCAATTTGATGCTAACCAATTTGATGCTAAAATGAATGACTTGTAAGTTCTCATCTTCTTTTGTAAGTTTCAGTATTTTGAATATTAGCTTGAACATGTGGTTCAACCTTATAATTTCTCACTTACGTTTCTCTTTTTTACAACTTATGTGATAATCAACTTAAGTTAATTCTTGATACCTGTGTATTTTCAGAAGAATTTCCCCCAGTGCTGGTGAAACCCTTTCAAAGCATGCCATATCTCTGTGTTTGTGTGTGTTTTGAAAAAATAAGGACATTTTAGTTGTGAGAGGGGAATATATTGAATGAAGAGTTTGTTGATCATAACCTTATAATTTTGCACACTGAACCATTATCTCTCTCCCTTTCACCTCGAAGTAGAAAAATGCTTCTTATCAAAGCATAATCATCATTTTCTTGGTCTATATTTCTTAATGATACAATTTTTTATCTCTTTTGTAGAAACTAATGATGCAAGTGGGGAAAAGGAAAGGTAGAAACCAGGGGAATGTTAATCAACTAGCTAAAAGAAAGAAATCTTAGAATTTGCAAGGGATTAAAGGTTGTGATCAAGTGGATTTGAGGATGGGAGGCAACGATGAGTCATTATGATGGTTAGCTCAAATTATTGACAAAGGAATGAATGTTAATGTGGTTGCTCCAAGCTTTTAAGTTGGGCTTTTCATATCATGCAATTCGAGCTTGGATTGTGATTATATAATTAGTTTTGTTTTCCATTGTGTCCATTACTGAATAAACTTTATGGACTAAAAAATGTCATGAATTTTTGGGTTGTATTTTTATTTGTGGTCTAGATTTTGATTGAGCAAATAGTTTATGTGCAGGGAGGTCGGAAATTGAAAAACAAATGTATTTAACAAAATAGTAACAATAGGTATCAGTTGTTGTTATCAACCGATGCCCAAACTGACTTTAGACATCGTTTGTTTGCTTAGTAACCGATGCTTTTGGTGAACATTATGCATCGGCTTTTGCTTAGAAACCGATGCCTATTGTTTACTTTAGGCATCGGTTCCAACCGATGCCTATACATGTGATTATAAGCATCCCCTTCATATACATCGCCGTTGGAACCGATGCTTAAAGTCGTTTACAACCGATGCAAATGGTCAGTTTTGTACTAGTGAGTGACTTGCTAAAATCCTTCTTTTAATATTTGGTTTTCCCGGAATCTACTTCTATAAGGAATACGACTGCACAAATAAAGAAACGGTACTTTAAGGATCCATTTCGATTGATGGATTTGGAGCTATGGACTTCAAATCATAATAACAAATTTAATTTATTGAGTTAGTTTTGATGGTATCATTTTACAATGGATTTGAAATCCACCACAACGACTCAAAATATAACTCAAATAGAAGCTACTCTTCAACTTAGAACTTAGCATGGAATCAAACAAGCAACCAGATTTCTGAAAAGGAACCATCTTCTTTTCGAACCTATGTGTGCAAAATGGAAAAATATTTTGGTTTGCACTAAGAACTAGATAGTCCAGGGCATGCTAAAATCAAACAAGATATTGTCATAATATAAGAAATTTATTCAACGTCTAAACTTTAGCATGGTGTAAAGAGGAATAAGAGTTTGTGGATTATCTAATTCTACGGGTTCGTTTCGAAATATAAGATTAAAGATTGAAAGAGCAAGACTTATGTTATAAATAATAGGTAACGTCTTTATTACCGTTGAGAGCCTAACAAGTTGTCAAAGACATTATATATATATATATATATATATATATATATATAGGGGAGGATCAAGTGAGACCATGTCTTTATGTGAGACACAATGGACTAATCTCAACCATCCCCCACTATTAATCAATGGGTATGATTTAATGGATAAAAAATATATTAAAATATTAATTTAATCAATATAAGGGTAGTAGGGCAAAATAACATAACAAGTTAGTTACAAAAATGGAATCAAATCTCTTTCTCTCTCATACATCTCCCAATTTCCCCAATCTCACGTCTCTCTCTCTCTCTCTCTCATTCCTCCATTGACGCAAATAAAGAAAACTGTGAAGAACTCAAAAATTACAGTTCATGAAAATTACAGAGAAAAAACAAGAAAAATCGTGCAATATTACAGAGAAATAACGAACAGTGAGTTCGAAAACTAAATATGCAACAAAACTCAACTAAATATGCATTATCTGAAAACTATCTATGCAGCGTAAAAAAACTAATATGTAGTACAGTATATCCAACTATGCAAGACATCATAAACTATGCAACAAAATCAACTAACTATGTATTGTTTAGAAACTATCTATGCATTGTGGAATAACTAAATATACAGTACATTATGTAACATCCCATTTTTATAATTTCCAAAAGCAACATCCCATTTTCATAACTAAATATACATTATATTGAACCTATTTATGCAGTGTAGTATAACTACATATGCGAGTATGTTATATTGATTATGTCTTGTTTTTCATAAAACAAATTGCCAACAAAATAACTAAATATGCATTATTTGATGTCTAATTATGCAAAGTAGAAGAACCCTAACTATGCTGTAAAATAAAAATATTTGGAAAGAAAACAGGTTCCTTAAAATCCGCCACAAAATCCGGCAGTGTCAATTTCAGCCCATAAAATCCGTTGGGACCACTAATTTGAATTACAAAATTACAATCTTACCCTTAAAATCAGCGAAAATTAGGAAATAATTAAAAAAACTGAATTAATCACATCCCTTCATTTTTTAAGATCAATGGGTAAGATGAGTCCACACTGTCTCACCTAGAGAGAGTGGTCTCATTTGAACCAAATCCTATATATATATATATATATATATATATATATATATATATATATATATATATATATATAGGGGGGAGGATCAAATGAGACAATGTCTCTAGGGAGACACAATGGACTAATCTCAACCATCCCCACTATTAATCAATGGGTGAGATTTAATGGATAAAAATTAGATTAAAATATTGATTTAATCAACATAAGGTTAATAGACTAAAATAACATAATAAGGTAGTTACAAAAATGGAATCAAATCTCTCTCTCTCTCTCTCTCTCTCTCTCTCTCTCTCTCTCTCTCTCGTTCTCACAATTCCTCAATTAACACAAATGAAAAAAACTATGAAGAACTCGAAATTGTGAAAAAAAAAAACAGTGAAGAAGATGCAATTTCTGTTCCAAATGAAAAACAATGATGAAAAAACACGCCATTAACGATTTCTGCATATTTTACAAAGAAAAAAAAATTGTGAAGAAACACTGCATAAATTACTATAAGATATTACATATTTGAAAACATGCAACAAACATCAACTAACTATAAATTATCTAGTAGGTATTTATACAGTGTTAAAAATTAAAAACACAGTGCATATTCTCAACTATGCAATGCGTCATAAACTATGCAGCAAAATCAACTAACTATGCATTATATAGAAACCATCTATGCATTGTGGTATAACTAAATATGCAGTACATATTATGTAACATCCCATTTCATAATTTCCAAAAGTAACATCTCATTTTCATAACTAACTATGCATTATATTGAAATTATTTATGCAGTGTAGTATAACTAAACAAGCAGTACATTATATTCAATTATGTCTTGTTTTCGTAAAACAGTGCCAAAAAAACAACTAAATATGCATTATTTAATAGCTAATTAAGCAGTAGAAGAACCCTATACTATACTGTAAAATAAAAAAATTTGGAAAGAAAACTGCTTCCTTAAATTACGCCATTAAATCCGGCAGTTCCAATCTCACCCCATAAAAACGGTTTCAAAAAGTCGAACACCTGAAAAACCGTTGGAACCATTAATTTGAATTACAAAATTACAACCTTACGCTTAAAATAACGGAAAAAATGGAAAAAAATTATTTAATCACATCCATTTGTTTTTAACAATTAATGGATATGATGAGTCCACACTGTCTCACCTAGAGAGGGTGGTCTCATTTGAACCAAATCCTATATATATAATCCTTACCATGAGATAGTCCTTTTCAACAACTTAATCACAAAGACATTATTTATATATATATATATATATATATATATATATATATATAGGATATGGATCAAATAGGTCCTCCTACTTGGGGTGAGTCCATGGGGACACATCCTAACCATAGATCAAGAAATTTGAGTGGTCCAGATTTTTAAGGTCTTTTTATATTTATTTTTTGTTTCAGCCTTTAACAAGGGTATGATGGTAATTTAACAATTTAATCGTTTTAAGATTTTATTCCCTCTCCTCACGTCTAGTCTACCCACTATTCACGATACATTCCCTCTCTTTTCAACGGCGTTTGAGTTTCATATTTCAAAACACCTTTCCATTCCCTTCGACTGACCTTTCCATTCCCTTCGACCAAGTACCCACTCTTCACGTCTCTCGCGAAGGTTTGAAGTTCTTCGGCGGCTTCCCGCGGTTCGTTTGAAGGTAAGCGTAATGTCGTTCGGTTTTTGTGTTTGAAGCTTTGATTCGTAGGTAGTTCGATTGTATAGGGTTTACAAAAGTTCTATTCGCGGTTTCTCTTTTGATTTTCGCAACTTCAATCTAGGTTTTTGTTGCTGCGGGATGATTTTACGGGTTGATGTTGCATGTTTTTAATATAAGTTTGCACATTGATGTTTTTTTGTTGTGTTGAGAAATATGTTTGTGGTCTTTTTCATTTGCTTTTGGTAGATGTTAGGGTTCCTTGTTAAGTTAATTCGTAATATATCGCAATTCTATTATTTATGTTTGATTTTTGTTGGAATGTTTATGATGCTTATGTAATTTTATACCTCTGCTTATGTAATTGTGTAAACCGCTTATGAAGTTATTAATATGTGCTTGTGAAGTTTTAGATTTTTGTGACGGGGCATCATTTGGTTGTTTTTATATGCGGTGCGTTCGTTAACACCATATTTCTACTATTTTTATATGGTTATGCATTTTGCGATATTTGCTTGGTTAGTTTTTGCATGTTGCTTGTGTAAATTGATAGGTTTGCTTATGATCCTTTAAAAGCATGCTTATAAAAATACAACTTGAATATATGTATTGTATACAAGAATATTTTGTGATGCTTTAGTATATTTTTATTGTAGGTGTGATTTTACGAATTTTCAAGACAATGGCTAAAGGCAAAAGAAAAGTGTTGAGTAGCGAACTTGTTTAGGTGAGGTTCAACAAGATGAACTGTTGAGGTTCAACAAGATGAACTATTGAGGGTCCGCAAGATGAACATGCGCCGAGAAGAGGCTAAAAAGTACTGAGAGGATGAGACTAAAGAGGATGAGACTAAAGGCAAGAGTAAGAAGTCCGAACATCCAAGATGTGGGACAAGATCAAAACCGAAGTGTTTAGTCGAAGCCATGGTAAATTTGGAAACCGCTCAGGCCAGTACGCCATTGTTGAGATGGGATTTGGGGGATTACTACTGATGAGAATCAAAGATTTCCCACCGAACTAACTTATTGGTTGG
The DNA here is from genome assembly GCA_016081115.2 of Rehmannia glutinosa. Classification (NCBI taxonomy): domain Eukaryota; kingdom Viridiplantae; phylum Streptophyta; class Magnoliopsida; order Lamiales; family Orobanchaceae; genus Rehmannia; species Rehmannia glutinosa. The sequence continues at coordinate 198,943 of CM071936.1, forward strand.
CGGAACACTTTGATGCACCTAGTTGCGAGTTGAGATGGGCGGATGGGAAATCGATCCACATTGATGTGAGTGATGTATAAGCGCGTTCTTGGTTTCCCTAATGGCCCTATCAAAATCCGAAAAAAACAGAGATCGATGATGAGTGCAGCTACTCAAACAGTGGCAAGGTTTTTTTGCGAAGGAGAATAATAACATTACACCTGGTGAAGTATGCCAGGAGATGAGAGCTTGCAAAGACGGTGGGGTATGGTTTAAGAGACATTTTGCTGTCTTGGTTGATTGTCTGGTGATCGGGAACAATCCTTGTGGATACGCAAATCCACTTATAATTAAAAGCCTGGAGGATGTCAGTAGCATCGGTAAATTGAATTGGTGTGAGTATACACTTTGGATACTCGACGATTGCAAAGAAGGATAAATGGGAAATCAGTGAGAAAAAAAAATATTTCAACGGCCCATTGCTCTTTCTTTCTGTAAGTTAAGTTTCAGTTAATAGTTATTTTTATAGTTGTATGTGTGGTTTTAATTGTTTTCCTCCTTTCATTGCAGGTTCTTTATATGGATGAGTTATTTTTACAGTAGTGATGTTCCTAGGAGGTCTGCCGAGTTGAGAATAATTGTTTATGTCTCATTGGCTGCAATTTTTAAGTTTTGTGTGCATATGATTTTAGGAATATCTTTGTGAGGATGTTGGAAAAGTTGTCGTGTCTTGCAACGGATGTTGTTGACATGATAACATTTTTGGAGAATGCGCCAAAAAGAATTTTCGGGGTTGCACAGTTTAACAAAATTCAAGAAGCGACAAGGAAGTCGATTGGTTTCACGAGCGAGCGGGGATAGCGTGGAGGCCCGATAACGCTCGGATGAGTGAGACTCAAGAGAATGAACTTTTTGGAATAGCTCTGAGACTATCACGGCGATTGAAAATATCGAGCGTGCACTGGGTAGGAGAGACCAGTATAAAAAAATGATTGAGGATATGCCCAGTTTTAGTCTCGGGGTTAGTCAGGATGAACGGAATGATGAATGGGGCAATGTCGTTAATATATCTCGTGAAATTATCCGCGACATGCCAGAAACTATTGTTGAACATGAAAGAGGTCCGAGAGATTAAACAGTGAAAATTTATTTTTCTTATATTTGAAATTAGTTTTGTGGTGAATGTATGGAATCTTGAATGTGTAATGTATTTATCCTATTTTTTGTTGTAATGTAGGGGGATGTTGCAAGCGGGAGCGGTGGTGTTAGAGGCAATAATAGGGATGAAGAGGTGGAGGAGGGCGTGGATGTCAATGAGATGGTTAGTAAGATTGATTATACAACGAAGAGAATTCCCAAAAAATCTTGCCCTCTAATTTCTCCATTTCTTGTGAGGCAGATTGATTTGAAATCAAAGTTGAACAAAAATGAGTTGTTAGTTTCGAAGTGGTTGTTGGAAAATGAGGCTGCAGATGAGTATGTGTTTTATACTTGTTCTATTCTTTATAATTTTTAGAAGAATATTGTGTATTGTCGTGTCATTCTGTTTTTTAACTCAATAGGTATGAAGTAATTTTTAAGAATGGGGACGCGTCGAGTTGGTGAGAGATTATGTTGCATCGTTGAAGGAGGGGGAGTATGTGTGCTCGGCCGTTATAGACATATGGTCCAGGATCCTTAATCACAAGGAGGCCCTAAAGAGCAAGAGTTCGCCACGAAGATTTTTCGCAACAACATACTCAACAGTACGTTGCATTTGTATTTATTATTAGCCACTTTTCTTTTCATGCTTAGTTGAATGTAACCGCCTACAAAACATTGCAGCAATTTTCTGTTGTGATGCCGAGGGCTGGATTGGATACGAATGATGCAGTGAAGTTATTCACAACCAGTTTTGATGCGGAATTTGGCGACACAAGCTCGAAAAGACTGGATACATTTGATTTGGTATTTAGATTTTTTTTTTCTGTATTATTATTTACATTTTGGTGTTTTGTATTTTTTAATTTATTTTTATGTGTATTGTTATCAGTTCTTCTTTCCAATTTGTAAAAGTGAGCATTTCTTCGTTGTGTGCTTCGATGTCAAGAATAAGCAATGCCACATTTTGGACAATTCTTCAGTGGAGGGTACGAAACTTAACAAGTACGAACGCCTCCCCGAAAAATTGGTATGAGCACCTTTCTCCTGCCTTTTTGAATATTATTTTTATATATGTTCATGCAATACAATGACATTGCTTATGTATGATAATTGTTGTGCATGTGTAGTATAACATTTCTGCTTGTGTACTAAACTTCATATGTATATTGCAATGCTTGCTTGTATAATATAGATCTATTGCATCTGTAGTGTTTATTTACTACTTATGTAGGTGAAACATTGTGCATATGAAGTTATTTTGATGCCCATGTGATGCGACCTTTGCGGCGCCGGATATTTTTGCGATACTTTTTGTCCAAAGGTTCTGCGTTGGCTGCGTTACGTTATATACTGAGAACTCTAAAGTGTTGAGGCTGGCCATGGGTGGAGAGACAATGATAATAAGGTGGATTGCGCATTGTTTTTGCCATGCGCCACATGGAAACATACATGGGCGGAGGCATGAGGCGGGATAGTGGTTTGATGAAGAAAAATCTGCACGATTATCCATCTTTGCGGGCGCGAAGTACGCCGCTGCTATTGCTCTGGCTGACATGAACGAACTCAAGGCGAAGAATTTGCTCAAGGCAAAAAAGCACAGTGGATGAAGTAGTTGTAGGAATTTGAATGTGATATTGCAACTCTATTTCGAACAAGATAACTTTATGTATTTCTTTATGCTTTCATGTTGCAAATGTTTTGATAAACATGTACGTAGGATCGTACATTTTTCGTTTTTTTACGGGTATGTACGATGTTTTTGTGTAAAGTCTACATTAGCATTGCAGGTTCAGATTAAACAATTGTAGATACAATGTTTTTGTGTAAATACCATCTAGTTTGATGCATGTGTAGATGTGCAATACAGTATTTATTAAATAGATATGTTGCTTGTGAATCATAATTTGTCTGCATGTGAAGAAGTATGTTCGTGCTTACAAAGAGATAACTGTTAATTTGCAAACAATTTTTCCTATATCATCAAGATATGTGCAATTCTTGCTTATATAGTACATATTTGTTGCATATGTAATATATGGGGACGCTTATGTATTAGCTTTCTTGGATTTTAAGCAAAATGTATTTGTCTTTTTATACGAAACGCTCATTCATTGCTTATGTAGTACACATTTGCTGCATATGTAATATATGGGGGACGCTTATGTATTAGCTTTCTTGGATTTTAAGCAAAATGTATGTGTGCTGCATACGAAACGGTCATTCATTGCTTATGTAATTGAAGTTCATGGCATATGAAGTTTATCACCACAAAGATGCGTAAAAACATTATCGTAACAAAATATCCATGTATGATATCTAAAGAAATAAAGTAATGAAAATGATTATAGAGTATTGTGCTACGCTTTCTTGGTGCAGGTTCGACTATTGTGGCTCCCAATTTCTCCACACTTCCCGCAATGTCTCTTTAGCTTTTTGCTTGCCTTGATTGCTTTCTCTTTTTGGCTTTGTATTCGGCTTTTAACATGGGGCCGCCACTACCCTTGTTCTTTGCCTGTTTTGGTGGCAAAACTTGAACTTGTGATGTAGTCCCACCAAAGTCCTCTAGCAACGTTTGCTTGTTCAACATACCTGGATTAATCCCTTGTTGCATGAGTAACAACTGCTTGTGGTCTTGAATGATTTTTCCCAGAGATTCCAACTGTTCTTTGTTGCCTTTTGCAATCCTTGCACAACAATGGAAATCGAGACCATATTTTTGCAACGTTGTATCGACTTCACGCCCATTTGTGTAGTGACAAAGTGATTCGATGTTTAAAGTCTGAGAAGCCGATGCATTTTTTATCCATCGATTGAGTATGTATTTTCCTGGAATTTTGTCGAGTTCCTTGAACAACATCAAGATGTGACGGCATATCAGTCCAATCTGTCTGAACATATTGCAGCTGCATAGCATGAAGTCCTGTTTTTTATCGAAAACAACAGTAAACATCCCGATGCCAATGTCTTTGATATGGTAAGTACGGTTATCTGTAGCATCTTCGACATTTAACATTAGACAGTTATAACACGATGCCACTATTTCTGAACTCATAACGGAAAACATCGTCCTGGTATACACTGACGCTGCGTGCTTTTCAATTGCCAATGGTGTCTTGCATTTCGGAACACTTGTGTCTGTCTCATTGGTCAATTTATCTGTTGCATGTCTTTGAGCCTCCATTGCACTTTCATAGTGCATAAAAAATTCAACCAAGTTGACTTGGGGGTTCGTGAAAGCCGCCGAACCAACTGTTAGCACTCTCGAGATCTTGATGTGGTTGGAGTAGTCCACCCAACTCAACATTTTTAAAATATCTTTGGAATCCACGATCGTCTAATCTCAAAAATATTCCTCAACCATGCATGGGAAGTCAAATTGTATTGATCATTAGCTCGTTCCATTTTTCTTCAAAATATTAAGTTCGATGCAATTATTCAGGCACTAGGTCTTTGGTCTTTTCATGAAACATTCATTGTTGAATAATGCGTGCCCAAGCTTCACAGTCACCTTCTCCATAATGTGCCACATACACAAGCGATGTATCGTGTTTTTGAAAACCCTTCTTATCGCATTCTTCATCGCAGGGTCTTGGTCCGTTACAATGTATATTGGCTCACGTCCCATTGCTTCCATAAACTTTTGGAATAACCATACGTAGGATTCTTCATCTTCTTTCAAGTAGTAGCCCCGATGCAAAAGTTACACATCTTTTATGATTATCAATGCCGAGTAAATGGAGCAAACACCATTTTGTACCTATACAAGCGAGTAAAAACATGTTCTTTACGGGCATTATGTTAACACTACACAAGCAAGTGATATTATGATGTATGCATAAATTATGTTCTTCATATCCGCATGTCAACACTATACAAGCAAGACGAAATAGAATGAATGCATTGGTTAGGCCTAGCTACCTATTAGTGTTGTATGTTGCATCGAATGAAATGACATCTCCGAATGCGGCGTAGTTTATCCTGCATATTGGATCAGCCCAAAATAGTCCGGTCAATTGTTCATTTTTCGTCCGACGTCATAGTTGAACGCCATACACGGATCGACTTCCATCTTCTTGAGAAACCTATCTATGACTAGTTGTGCATCGGCGCCGCTAATATATGCTTTCAACTCTCTTCTCGAAATTCTTAAAATCAATTTGCAAGGCACCGTGTTAGAGTACCCCCAACCATTTGTGTATACAATCGATGAGATTTCGCATTCCCAATATTTGCTTTCGCACGAGTTTATGATGAATTCTTTGGTGTCCAAAATTGAGGTTTGTTAACCTTCAAAAATTTCTCGAACTTATCGGTATGAGACGTGTGTGTGCCGCTCCTCAAAGTGTTTTACCTTGTATCTCCCGTTTTCAACAAATTCGAATATACAACGAGCATTGCATCCGACTCGTCCCCGAGGTTCTATGTCCGGGTTCGAACTTTCACCGGTGTCGCTAGATTTCTTTGTTATCCCTCTCTCGTGATTTTGCAACATGCTTGAACCCCTCTTTGTTGCATACAATGTATTGCACGCGTATTATTTCACTCCGGAGCGTTTTGTTGTACTTATTCGAACATCAAAACCAACACTTTGGCCATATTTTCGTAGAATTGCACCCCCCACCCAAATTATCAAAGACCATTGATTGTTTAGGTTTGATTTGTTGATCACATTCGGGTATCCAAGATCTTGTAGAGTCACCCGATATTTCAAGTCGTTCTCGAGGTATATTCATCTTTGCTCCCTGGCATATAGGTGACAATAAGCTATTTTAGCGATTTCTTGCTTGTTAACATGCAATACTCGATTGTCTTCATAAGCAATCATAGTATCTTCATAAGCAATCATATTATCTTCATAAGCAATCATAATATCATGCAACATATCAATACTACATAAGCAGAAACGATTTACTTCATAAGCAACACATCAATTATTCACATGCATGATTTTTGAGAGCACGTTTCCATGATTATTTCTTGCAGTTTTTAACACTCTAACGAAGTAATGCTCTTCATAAGCAGTATAATGATACTACGTAAGCATACAAAGGTTCATTCATATGCAAATATACAACTACAGAGTTTTGTTGAGAGTTTTTCTAGAATTATGAACTGCATTGCAAATTAGCTAGCATCATATTGCGATATTGATTTATATCTACATAATATGATCAATATCATACATACCTTCTCTAAGCGATGTGAGAAATCCTTCTTCAAATATGTTGTTCATCTCTTCTGCATGCATCATTCTACGCGATTGATTCTCCACAAAATTACGCAGCAAAAATTGTGTTCTACTCAAGCTAGCGATGCTGGTTCAGCTTATTCCACGAAGAAGCGCTCGATGAAGAAGAAGGAAGAGAAGAAGAGAAGGAAGAGGTCACGCTGATTTTTTTGGATTGGAGAAGATCATGATTATAATGGTAACGAGAATCCGATTTTCTTTGGGAATTTTGTGGGATTACAAATTTGCCCTCGGCGTGTTAATTTGCGGGTTTTCAATCTAAAATCGCAACCATTAAAAATACTAGATATGTGGCTAGGATTGGTCCCTATGGACTTACCCTATGAGGTGGTCTCATATAACCCCTCCCTATATATATATATATATATATATATATATAATCCTTACCATGAGATAGTCCTTTTCAACAACTTAATCACAAAGACATTATTTATATATATATAATCCTTACCATGAGATAGTCCTTTTCAAGAACTTGATTAAGTTGTATGTTATTTATACGTAACTCTTAAGAATTTACTGCAAAATTTAACATTCGTCTTTGAGACTAAAAAACTGTGTTAGATATCAAGAGTAGTTAAACGCAAAGTAAAAAATAATAAAGTAAAATCCAATTTAAGCTAGCAAAGGAATCAATAAAATACATTTATGGAAAAATAACGATAATACAAGAAATCAGGATAAGATGAAGATGCCAAAAAACGTGAATAGCAAATAAACGGCGTGATCATAGAAGTGGACAACATTTCACATAAAAACTAAATTTTCTACAATTCACAAACTTATGAGTAAAATTAAGTGCTCAACAATATACATGATTTCCCAATTGCAAGTGTAGACTGAAGAAACAAATTTTGTCAAAGCATGCACAATTTTTGAAACGTCGATAACAAAAGTTTCAAGATTATTAGAGTTCTTTCCTAAAATTTGTCAGATTTTTGGTCACTTCTCCATAGCAAAATATTCTTTAGCCATGTTTTTCAAAAACACGTCTTTTAGCCATTTTTGAGTTCATATATCCACTTTACTATTTTTTCCAATTTCGGGGACCAGTCTATTTCTCGTTATATAGACATGTGTCTAGATACCGAGAATAGAAACCTAGAAATGTACCACATCATTTTTTTGAAAAATAACCAAGTACCTCATCAGAGAATACAAAACGAGCATGACCGTTAGTTTTTAGTCAAAATGGCTAAAAAATACGTTTTTTGAAAAATACGGCTATTTTTCATTTTCACAAAACATAATTGTCCAACTTGGACCATTACCACTTTTTTAACGAAAATAGTAAAGCCCAAATCACTAAAAGAGAAGCTTACGTCTCTGATGTGGCACTAGGTGTTGTATCAGTCTTCTGCTCCTTCTGTTAAATGGTAAACACAAACACACATGTTACATATTAAAATTAATTTCAAAATTCATAAAAATTTAAATACAACAACAACATGAAGGGACAAATTGTTACCGCCAATCAATTGCCAGCATTCCTCCGCAAGGTCTAATTAATATTTCACTATCACCATCATCATAGTCAACCTAAATGAAGTCATGAAACGACAACAATTAGAGCTTGTAAAAGTGATTCAAAAAACACAATGCAAGATCCAATCCAAATATAATAAAACAATGATTTATTCATTTTAAGCAAACCCCAAAAACATGGCATTTTTTTGGAGCTGAAATACATGACATTCTGCATTTTCAAGTGTTTAAACTGTTTAATAACTAGAGAAAATTATGTTTATGAATCCACAAATTGACCGAGCGGAATAAGTGATTCACTAAGTGTAAGTTTACCTGGTGCTTTTTATTCAAGTGATCAAAAAATGTAATTTTTCCTTCATAAAACCTACAAATGGAGACAAATCCAAGAATTAAAAGATAATGCAATCAGTAAAAGGACACATAAATCAGCTAGATATCATTTGCTTGGTGTCAGATGATAACATTCATGAGAACTTACATAGCATCCACTGGCCACCAAACCTTTACCCTGCAACCAACCAACTCGTCCCCAAAACATTTGCTCGCATCCCTTACCTTGGAAGCCTAAACAACAATATTTACAGTTGAACTTAATCTGTTATACACAACACATGACATAAATAAGTGCACAAAATACTTCCAGACATGAGTATCTGTGTGCGCTCGTACACAAACATCTTCTTGCACAAACATTGTGCTTTTCAACACCCAAAGTCAGATGAAAAATATAATGAAAGAATTGTTGATATAACCAGTTAGGAACTATATAACGATAGCTCATGTAGAAGGTATTGGAACTCATGGAATGGACCATGGATTTAGAGATTATTTATTTGTTTATTTATGATGGTTACTTCATTGCCAGGTGAGGAAACATAATATATTTTATTTTTTGTGGAAACATCCACAAGGTGGAATTTTCTTAATATATCAAAATATTTACAAGTATAGGCTTGCTACTGTGACATCAATAACTTTAGTAGTACACTAAAGGTTTTATCAAACTATTACAATGGAAGGAAGGAAAATAATCCAAGTGTCATAATACTTTTTGATTGTTCAGTCAGTTAAAAAGTCGTCAAATGTCAATAAAGCCACCACCAAGTGAAAGACATAAATGAAGGTAAAAATCCTGCTTTTAGATTTAACATAGTATTAATTGAATACCATCATCAATGAGCAACTCTCTTCTGGTGTACAACAAAATGCACATAATTGTTCTTGCATCAATAATAATAGCAAAAGCCAATTCAAAAATAGCAAGATCATTTCAGACTCATTATTTTGTTTTACAAGTATTTACTTAATTTCATTATTCCTGTCCACTGAGATTTTTTACTCATCTAGTCTTTGTCTATTCAATTGAAAAACTTATTATAATGTGACATATAATTGAACATCATTTAAAGTGATATATCACATATCTCTCAAACTTAGAGTCTGAAATCATCAAATAAAACTATTCATATGATAGTTTAGAAAGATAATAAGACCAGACTTCTTGCTTAGATGTGGTACTCTTGCTCTTGTGTAGTGGGTTAGAGACTTCTCCGGAATGAGCTTCCCTTTTAAACGATACAGGTCTAGACTCAGAAGCCAATGTCTGCGCATCTCATGATAGAAATATAAGGTTAAAGACTTATTACAGAGGAAAACACAAGTAGCATACATAAATTGCATAAGGATTTATGTGTCACTTGTTACCTTGATAAGGACATTTCCTGTTAGGTCTTCGGAAATAACAGCCTTGCCCCTACTTTTTTTTTGCGGGAGCTTCCTTGGTGGAAGATCCTTGCCCTTTTTCCAAATTATTCTGCATCCCATTGGCAAACTATTGTGTTAGTCATGTTCGATATCCACTACACGAAAACCGCAAACTAGCTACAGATATTAGCTGCAGATTATAGCCGTAGTTAAATAACGACAGAATTAATGACGGAATGCAGACACAAATTGATATTTAAAATTAATATGGAAATGACCATGGATTTACGACGGATTTTATGATGGAAAAAATGCCGTCGTTAATTCATAGGTAAGTATAGCGCCAAATTTTTGCGGGCAAATTAAAGACAATTTAGCGACAGATTACTTTTGTCAGTAATTTAGTAACGCAAAAACACTAATGTTTGTATTACAAATAGCGACGAATAATAAAACCGTAGTTAATTAGCAACGGATTTAATTTTCGTCGTTATTTAATGATAGATGTTGTCCATCGGTAGATATATATATGGAACTGCTTGTGTTGCCAATCGAATAACAATAATGGAAACCACAATAATGCATTTAACAATTTTACTAATACTCTTTTAACGTGTCGAGTGAATAGGCTTAAACTATAAATGTCCAAGAAGTGCAGTTTGACTAAAGTAACTCATTGCGAGATCGGAATGAAAAATTAGTAAATTAATCCATCCATTTCCGAAGGCAGATATCGAGAGGAAACTGCAGAGCCAAAAACATGACTGTAGACCCTCTCATTCTGGAAGTCGGAACATTATCAAGCATCTATCTATATAAAAGACCATGTTTCATATAACTATTCGACCTTAGTCAACATAAATGGCCAGGTTTGAATATGTTTCTATACTAAAACTAAATTAATAAGCCTAATTATATGCTTAAGGTGAAGAATTGAACTAATTTGGCTGCCCTTCAAAAATCTATTGTCTTCAATTTGAGTTTATAGGGACAACAAGAAGCATGACTGATGCTCGCATCTATCATCATATATGCGCGAGTGAAACACATAAGCTTAATTGTGTGCGTCAAGTTAAGCTATTAATATATTAGAAAGTATCCAAATCACTTTCTGTCCTATTAATTAAAGATGTGACTAGTAAAGCTTAAGGTCAAGCAAACAGAAAACAAAGCAACAAATACATCGTTTTTGGTCTAATCAAATACAGAATGCATCATGTATTTTGAGTTATTATTTACAACTAGAGCAACACACCATGTTTTCCCTTTGAGTTGCATCATGGAATAGTGATACAACAACTTCAGCATAATCCTCAACAGGAATTCCCAAACATCTAATAGCTTCCAGAAGATATGTTTTCAGCTCATTGGAACAATTCTTAAACGTGTTCTCTGCCAGCTGGAAAGCAACTGATGAAACATTCTGAAGAAAAAGAAGAATCCTTCTTAATAAGAGCAGAAGACAGTGATATTGCATGAAAATTGTAGAAAACTAGAATCCAAGAGACGTTACTTGATTTTCCTTCTTTAACCTAGCAAGAAGGATCTTAGCAAGCTCCAATGTGGATTCATCGCAGTCGTAATTGCTACGAATGATCGCCGTCATAATATTCTCCATGTTTGAGAAAATAGCATCGGAGTGACTGGTTCTAAAGTTGGCAAATAATAAAAGATCAATATTTGAAGGTTATGCCACGGACACAGACAAAAGTTATGCTAGAAAATCAAATTATAAACTTCACCGTCTTTATAAGTAAATATTAAGAACGCACAAACACAAACACACACACACATATGTATATATGTATAAGCATAAAGATTAGCACAACTGATGGATTACGCCAGCTTCCCTCATTGCAAGTGCAATGAATGACATATTACAAGTTTGACTAATCATTTTAGTTTATATAAATCATTGCTTTGTAGAGTCAGAAGCCAAAGGGAGTCAAGCCTTACAACCATCACCCGTACATAGAGTTGTCAAATGGTCTAGGCTGGGCCAAAGAGAAAATTTGGGCCGGCCAAGATGGGACAAAATTTTCAATGGACCACTAATTTTGAGGTCGGTCCTGGCCTGGCCCAACCCATAAAAATACACATAAAATGACCAGGCCGATAGGATGACCCGACTTTTCGGGCCTCCAAAATTGCAGCTTGGCATGACCTTTTCACCAGGGCTGGCCCATCCCATACAAGTAAATAAAAGAATCTAGATAGGAAAAAACGGATTTTAATACGTGCATCAATAAGAATACGATTGAACATGAAAAGATAGGAACAATAATACAAATTCTGAGTGTTCTAGACTAGACACATTGCTTTAGCAATACCGCATTATCATGCATACTCCTAAAATACTAGCACGAGTACACATTAGGATTTATAGTGGGCACGTCACAATGCCATCCCTTTTCTCTGTTGACAATGAAATGCAATTACTAACCGTCAAAATGATCTAAAGTAAGGTGATATGCATATTTTTAGACATTAGGGTGCACCAAGTCATTGGTTAATAATGTTTACACATAAACCCATGTTAGTCAGCAAGGTTATACTTAGTTATAGTTCTGTCCTAAGAAGATTATGTACAAACAGTATAGCTTGCTAGGACCATTTCAAATACTCAAGGAAGAAACTCAATGAAATATTATTTCATCTTACTACGTAAATCTAGAGTTATACTCAAAAGCTTCTAGTGAAAAATAACCAATTCCTGAGCATGTTGGTAGGGTGAGGCTATTTTACAGAGACTGTCTATGTCATATCGAATGCATGTTATAAGGCCAACAGGAACAATCAAATTTATGAAAAATTATGGTTAAATATAACCACAACTCATGCTGCCGAGGCATGTGATGATGTCTAAAAAGTTATTTTCTACCATATATACCATACTGTGACTAACCTGTGGTTTGGCAACCAAAATAAATTCATTATCATTATTTGAAATTGCCAAATCAAACACAAGTTAAAAGAGCATATCAAGTCCATAACTCCCGTAATTCTATATCCAGGAACAATTGTAATCCTATGTCAAGAAAATGCGAGGAAGGAAATCGTTTAAGTTCAAATTATACAAATGTACAGAAACCAATGTTATGGCAAATTAGAGGAAAAAGAAACAGAAGATAAACTGGTGGTCTCTTACCTTATGCCATTAAGGAACAAGTGAAACATTTGGTGGACAAGATCGTGACATTGAAGGTCCAACATGAGCACACATGACTTGCTATATGACATAGTTCCGAGTATAGACACGGCTTTTGAATAGGCTCGGCCAGACATGCAAGCCAAGCTCTCGAAAGCACTAACAGCTATCTGAAAAACTCCTGCATTCAAACAAATGAAAATTCGATTAGTTACGCATCAATATTGAAAAAAGTAAAGAGTACATCTTAACATATTTAGAATTACCTTCATTTGTTCTTTCTCGTATGGACCATCAGGTGCATATATTCTGACGATCTCACTGATACAAGAGGCCACTGAAACTCGCACATCCATTTCAGCATGTCTTGTAAATTCATCGGCAATTAGGGCGTCTTTTGATGGTTGAAGTGCTACTTCAAACATTTCCCTAAAATCTTGATATATAATTGATAAAAGATTCTCTAATTTCTGATGGACAGCAAATCAAAGATCAAAACTTAGTTGAATCAAAAAAAGATCATCCGCCCAGAAATAAAGGAAGTTTTGGGTTGTAACAACATGAATGCCAGATTTATAAGCAGAATCAAAATTTAGTTGATACAAGAAAATATCATCAACCTCGAATTAAAGAATGTTTTCTGACTTGTGACACCGAAAATCAACAACTAGAGATTTACAGGCAGAATTAAGCATACATGATGAGAAATTTCGTATATATAACCTTTTGCATAAACACATAAACATGTACAAGAAAAAATTACAATTTAATTTGGAAAGAGAAGTTGAAGTTTACATCAAGTTTCTGCAGAAGTTCCTCTATAGAATCACAGGGTATAAGAAGCTCATTCCCAAAATCAAGAAGAATTTTCTTCAACAAATCCAACAGAGATGGATTTGGAGCATCAGCATTCCCCATGTTTCTCTCTTGAGAGCTTGAAATAGCCATTCTCTTGTAGAAGTCTAAACTTCAAGAAAATAGAACTTTGCAAAAGAAAAAAATGCAGAAAATGTAGGGAGAGAGGTTGTTTTATATCAGACAGAGGAGACAATCTTGACTCGGATGTTGTGTAAGAAAATATTTTGTGAGTGGGCAATTTGGTGGCGTGGCTCTGGAAAACAAAAGTTGTTGCAATATTTCGGAAGAATGCTATTAAATATGAGAGAGAAACTTGATATCAATTGTTCCAATTCAAACCTGTTTGGTAAGTGAAATCCAAAGGCGAGATTTTGCCACCAAGAATACTAGAATGATTATTAATGTACAGATATTGGACAGTTCATGGAGTTGCTGCAATTCATGTGTGATTGCAGTAATAAGTTTATAATTCTTTTGTCACATTAGTAATCAAGTATAGGACAGTACAACTATTCATGTAATTTAGATTGCAGTAATCAGATACCAGAAAGGACAAGCAATTCTAGTAATCCTTTTGTGATTGCAGTAATCATGTACCACAGTACAAGGAATTTTGTAATTCTTGGGCAATTGCAGTAATCTTGCTACAGGAAAAGGTGTCAGTGTTTTATGCTTTTATTTGCTCCGATTTTCTTTCCTTTCACATAAAATTTTTACTCCATTCAATATTTTGCTTATCAAATAATACAAATATTACGTTGTCAATATTATCTCAATATTTTGGTAGATTTTGTTTTTCTTTGTTGACCACTTTACACAAGGTTATATCTTTTCGAAAGGTGATGAAGTTTGTACAAGTTTATTTCTCATTTTTATGTATGCAACATTACATAAGGTCATTTTATAGCTGGCCCAAGCTAGAAACTAGAATAATTTTTAGATTGATAGATGAAAATACTGGTTCTTCAATGGTTACTCCATTTGCCTGAAATTTTGAATGGAAAAATGAAGCTCAAACTCATTTTTGCAAACAAAAATTATAGACCATTGCAACTGACAAGTGAAACATTATATATCAACTGAGTTTTATCATGCCAGCTTTCTCATATACAAGTCTTACATCCGTGATCAAAGGTCATGGTGTTTGTATCACAACATTAACATCATTTTTATCAAGGAGAGGTTTTATATACTCTTGATTGTACATCAGTATATGTAAACATTCTCGGGTTTTCTTGGTCCAGAATATTTCCAACTTCTTATTTATTTTGCTTAGACAAGAATTTATTTTAGTCTATGTTCACTAGGAGTTCCACGCCTCTTTAGTCTTTAGCAATCTAAGTTTGTTCCAAAGTATCCAATACGACAAATTTTCATTCACAAAATGCAACCTTGAATTCAAAATATTCTAATTAGCCTCATCCCTAATTTGCATCTTCCCTAACATCTCCCTCGTCAAGTCAAACTCCCCCTCAATTCACTTACCCATGGAGCATCAAATTACAAATAGCCGAGGTCTTTGTGCGTATCAAAATCAAACAATATTTCCATACTTAAGAGTGTAGTACTAGTCTGCTAAGCCATGTTCGAAACCCCTATATGCCAAAATTATTTTATAATCCGATCTTTTATCCAAAAATAGATAGTCCCAATCCCATTTCCATATAACCAATGGTGAGATTTAGAACCTGATCCAGTTGGAGCACTGCACACACCAGTTATGTGGATCAAGTACAATTGACGCAACCCGGTTTCCTGGTTTTGTTATGTTCAGACTCTTTCTAAGTAGTAATGTTGTTGGATGGGTAATCGTGTGAAAGCGTGGCGATATATATAGATGCAAGAAAACAGTTATGTGAAAAATGCGTGAGTTATGATGCATGCATCACATACGATTCAAAACGACATGATATTAAAAAAATAATATACTTATGATTGTGATGAAAGGAGTTCATGTACATACATGCACTATATGTGAATTTCAACAAGTCAAGTAGTGGTTGCGTACTAAATGTAGCGCCAACCCAAGCAAGTATTCCGGTCCGAGTAACTCCAGAATCGTGTGGATCAGACAACGATTTCTTCGTTCTACTTTGTGACTCTCCAAGCAAGATGGCCCAATGCCTGTCACCTTATCGCTCCATAGGCACGACAATCCAACAAGTATTTGCAAGATTTTCAAGGCACGGATTGTCATAATCGCGATTATACCTCAAGTACTACGACCCACTTCTCCTATTGGACACTCCGTCCGCCAATGGTGGGATTAGGACGATGGGGCCGGAGAGTGGAATAGCAGCCGAGCTGCCCGGTTCCATCCTTGACTGGTCCACTCTGACTGTGAGCTCAACACACCAAATTGACTCAAGCAAGAATATATATACGGATATAAAATGTCAACAAGGCAGTCGAGTATAACAATTCAAGAAGGCGGTTCAAGTATAATTATGCGAGAATTTGCACGTGGCGTTTATCGGCATTGGCAGAGTAATTATTGAATGAAGTGAATTATCGGAAAGATAACTAATCTTCGGGGTTGGTAATTTAGATGGGATATAAGTCCCGTTGTAAGTTCAAGGTCATAAGGCGAGGAAGTCGCCCCACATAACGCGTATTATCCGGTCAAAGGGATCCGTTAAGTCACGAGAATTTTTAAGAAAAATAAATTTAAAAATATATATATATATAAGTCAGTAATACCAGGGCTATAATAGAGGAAAATAATTAAGTTTAAGTCCTTGTTGAAAGAAAATTTTACAATTGGCCCCATTTTGGTAAAACTAGACTTTATCGGGTTTACAATTGAATAAGTTTTTATACCGACCTCGAAAATTATAAGGTCAGTTCCTAAATTCTCCAAATTGTCCATAGAATCATGGTTTAAAAAGTTTGGTGTCGATTTTTTGGTAAATTTCCATTTTGGTCCTAAATTTGTCGAAATTATCATTTTGGGCCCCGAGTTTAAAATATTCGGATCTCACAAACCGAAAGGAATTTTAATGTGATTTTAATTTTAAAATATCACTAAGGTCACTGAGTTATTTGGACAAAAGCAGTTTTGAAAAGGTATGTGTTTAAGTCCTTAAAGTTTAAAAAAAATTCTTCCAATTTTTAAGTTTTTCTAGTCCAATTATTATAAAATTTGAACCATGGGTTCAAAATATTATAAAATTATAGTTAAAGGTATGTTTCCAGATACATGGACTGTATAAGTCCTGGAAATTTTATTTTGGTCCTTGTGTCTAGTATTTTACATTTTGGTCCCTCAATTTTACAAAAATTGCATTTCTTAACACAAAATCTTTTGATTTTTGGAATACATTTAAAATATATGTTTTCCAATCCTTAGAAGTTAGAAATTTTGAAATTTCAAAAGTAGTGTTGGTACAGTTTCGAAATTTGTATTTTAACCCTTAAACTTTTAAAATTTTACAATCTAGTCCTTGGGCTTTCAAGGGTTAATTTTTGTTATCTCAAAACCTTTAAAACTTTAATATTATGTCAAAATACCATTTTTAAGTACAAGTACAGTCCCAAAAATAAAAAATTACAGAGGGATCCCTTAAGTTGTAATTCCTACAATTAAGTCCACCAATTTGCTATTTTTGCATTTAAGGGCCAAAAATTGTAATTTAACCAATTATGCACGAAATTTCCAGATTATAACGAAATTAAAACATGAAGTTTTAAGTGTATGAACATGCATATACATATCATACAAGAATTCATCATATAAAACATTAAATTGCACATGCATGCATCTAAATTGCACTAATTGGAAATTTTTGAACATCAATTGAGAAATTTTAGAATTTACAATTTAAAATGTACATGCATCACATAAATATATATATATATATATATATATATATATCAAGTCTTTCAAATACTACATGCATTTTTCTCAAAATTTACTAATTGGTGAGCAGAAGAGATATAATCACAACTTAGAATGTCAACCTCACTTAGGTCAGCCCCTAAGTCAAGTAATACCAAAAAAAATGGAGAATTAAAACAAGAAGAAAGAAGAAGAAAGAAATGGTCAAGACTACACTTACTCTTGTATAGTGGGAATTTTTGTCAAGTAGGAGGTCTCAAAAATAAATATCTTGATCACCCTCAAACAAGGCCTCCAAGGTCATCCCCTAAACCTCCAAAAATGAAAATGGTGGAGTCGAAATTCGATTTTTAAGGGGAAGAAGAAGAAGGTGCGACAAACTCAAATTCTTACCTTGTAGTCTAGTTTCTTCAATTAGATCTTGAAGTCCTCTTCAAGATAGTCTCAAGTCTCTAAAGTTTTTCAAGTTGAGGTCCTCTAAGTACCTAAAAAATGGAAATTACAAAATAAAATTAGAAGGGATAAGATTGCTTGAAGATAATAGAAGTGATTGAACAAGATGCAAATTTCTTACCTCTTGTTGGTATGGTTCGAAAAATTTCTTGAGGAATATGGGGAGGATTTTCTTGTTTTTTTGTTAAGTGTTTAAGAAGAAGAAGAAGAAGAAGAAAGGAAGAAGATAGCAGATGAGAGTATGTTGGGGATTCTTGATAGAGATGTGTAGGAGAAGAAATGAAATTTTCTCTCCTATTTCTTTTGTGTTGGCCGAATTGTGTGAGTGAGGGAGGGAGGATGTTTGTTTTGTCTTGTATAATATTGTTGCATGGGGGACAATTAGGTGGTCAAAGTATGGGTGTGGTGTAGGAGTTAGTGAATAATGGGTGTTGGGGAATTTTGAGGGGAATGTTGGTAGATAGTGGGTTATGTTGGGAGAAGAATGATTTAAAAATGTGCGTGTAGGATTTTTGGGTATAGTTGTGTATATCTATAAGAATTAAGAGGTATTTCTCACAAAAAATTGCACATGGTCGTCCACCCCTATGTCACATGTGGTATCCATATATTTTTTTGTCCCAAAATGGATGATAATAGGTGTATAATATCAATCTCCAAAAATAAATAGTGATTCTCATAATCACTTATAAGTCTCAAGATCACTTATTCTAAATCAAATTCTTATTTCTATAGGATATATGTCACTAAAAGAAATAGGTCTCTTAAAATTCTAAGGTGTCTAATAAATACACAATAGCAATAATGATCAATCAAGCGATCATTAAACATAGAATTGAAAATAATAAATGACCAATCAAGCAACTTAAATATTTTAAATATAGATAAATATTTAAATTCAAAATTTACACAATAAAAATAAATATTTTATGCTGAAAGAATTTTAAAAATTTTATAACACAATATTTATAAACAAAGATAATAGATTTTGAGTAAAGATATTGAGTTTATCGTATAGAAGATTTTCAAATTGTTTTTTTAATTCAAAATCTAAATATTTAAAAGTAAGTTTGTTTAGATCAAGATGGACTTTTAATAGTACCCTTCTTACAAAATTAAGGTGAAATAGATAACTGATGTTAAATCCATTTACATAATACGAACTGTAAAATAAATAATTAATATAAGAATAAATTATCGGGAAACAAATGTCTGCGACTGTGTCGTTGTGGTTGAAAAATCCGGGGCCTCACAACAATGGTTCAAACCATTGTCGATAACAAGAAAGACAACAGTTAAAATCCATTGTCTTTAGATGCTAAAAGACAGTAGTTGGGACAATGGTTGGTATCCGTTCTCTTTAGATGCTAAAAGACAGCGGTTGAGACAATGGTTAGTAGATGTTTTTGAATTATGAAACACAACAACGGATTTCCACAACTTGATTAATATCGATTTGTCGTTTTGAATTATCACTATGATTCGACAAGGTTTTAGAACCGTTATAATTTATAACTTTTTCAACAATGGATCAAATTTGTTGTGGCTTTAAAGTGTTACAACAGTTCTACAAGCCTTAAAACAAAAACTGACAGTCAAAAAACATGTAATACCGGCTAATGCAGTATTTATTTGCTGCTATTTTTTACCGTAATATAAATTTTGATTTCATCCATCAAAAAACATAACACAATGCAAGAAAACAACATATAACTAATTAAAACAAAAACTGACAGTCAAGTGATTGTATTTAGTACATGTCTGCAAGTGTTTAACAAAATAATATCAACTATTTCGTGAAACATATCTAACAAGTGTTTAACAAAACGTCTAACAAGCGTTTAACAAAACATGTAACAAGTGTTCTCAAAGAAACGCTAACTCTTCTATTGATGGGCAGCTACAAAGAACTCCAATACCATGTCCACATAACTGAAGTTCATGCCCGCAAATAAGAAGTATATATACATCAGTTTACATTAAAATCATATTCCATTGTGGATTTTGAATTTTGAGCTCAAAAGGAATCAAAATTAATCAATTACAGAATGTGTACAGTCTTTATAATAGTGAAAATTTTCCTATAACTATGAACAAAATACCTATTCACTCATGTATATAGTCTTGGACGCATTATGCCCACTCCGATCGTACTTCATCAATTTGAACTTGAGAATGCTCAACATTTGAGAACTGTGAGAAAACATAGGTTATATAATTGTCTCCAATTATTAAACATTTGCAAAAAACATGAGAATGCCAAATTTTAATATAATTTACCATTGACCGCAATAAAGTCATGTCTGTAGTTGAATCTTCTACAATCTGCATCATGTATCACATCACAAAATAACCGCATTGGAATGCATGTGGTCGAAGAGGAGCCTATGTTTGAAATAATTTTAAATGATACTAGAGTCCGGATACGCAAGTAAAAGCTCTCAAACTAATCAAATTGATGCATATACAAAACACATAATCAAGGAATATGACACGAATATGTGTGTGGAAGCTAAATTTGTCCATGAGCTAAAATTTAAACACAATTAAGATTATGGACGATCAACCAAACATATAATCACAAGTAAATACCACACAAGTAAATAGAAATCATATTATTACTTTTAGATTTTAAAGTTCGTTTTCAGTTTTATGCTCTTTTTATATTTACATTTCTTGCAAAACCTAATGTGATCCATAATTAGAAGTGGGCTATATATGTAGTTAGTGAAGAGTGAAGAACGCCCGCACTTTGGGATTGGAATGAAATTGAAAGCGACACAACTGAAGTAATAAGTCCTCTCCATTCTTTAAGATTACCTTTCTCTGCTAACTTCATTCATTCTCTCACACACAGTCACACACCAAAACAAAGTGTGAATTCTGAAAATTTGCAAAATTGCCTTTTGGTAAGTTTTTATTTTCTTTTTCTTGAGTGATCAGATGATGAATTCTAAAGAGAAGAACATAACCCTTGATGAGTTTCATGATGGTAATGGAAGTACAAAATGTGAAAGACATGTGTTGTTCCAATTCACAAGGTAAAACATTTATTACTAATTTCTTCTCTTTTTTCTTACTTTTTTCCAGTTTCTCTTTCTTTTTTCTCCTATCCTTCTCAATTCAAATTCAATTTAGTATTTTTGTCTGTGCAGAACTTGTATCAAATCTAGTGATTATCATGATTATGAATTCAGTCATGCTACAATTAATATTTAATCAAATTGTAATAATATGATTAAGATAATTGACGATCAATCAAACGCATAATCCTACTCGTGATCAAACAACCAACTAATACTACTAATACTATAGGTGAGTGTAATAATATGATTAAGACAATTGGCGATCAACCAAACGCATAATCATACTTGTGATCAAGACAAAATCACATCAGCCACATAACAACCGATTAAAATGAACAAGATATCCTAGAAACTAGTCTATTACCAAGAATCCGCCAACTAAATACCCAGCAATCAACAAATAAATGAATTTACATCTCCTATAGCAATTAACAATCAATAATACCTCTTTAATTATGTCATAAATAGGTAGTTTCTTGACATTCTTGTGGATACCCATATTAAACCTTTGTATGGCCTTGAATTCAAAAGCTCATTCATTATTATAGCAATAGACTTTAATTAAGACATAAACTAAATCAACGAGAAGTAAAACAAAATCATACAAATCCATAATTTGTTTCAGTGCATCCAACAAAAAAAAATCCAACAAATAAACAACCCCCTTGTGAGGGTTAATAACAGTCAAAATCCAATGTTCACTACATAATATACACAGAGTTAGTGAAGAGAAATAATCAAGTTATTAATGTATGCAACTCGTAGGTGATACCAAAATAAATACTTACCCCACATTACATGTTGCTAACACAAGTTTGTTAAGCAGAGTACCATTTAGCCTATTTCCTAAAGCACGTGTCGTCCGTTCCATCTCTTCGCCAAGAAAACTTTTATCATCTCTTGTTGATGGTACATGTCCTATATTCAATGGATCCATGAATCTATATTTATCAAGTTTGTTTTCCCGCATTATTTCTTATATAAGTGCCTGCCAATCATTTCAAAAAAAAAAAAATTGATTAGTACAAAACTAAATGCATAATATAGAAATTTTACAACAATACAAATCTTACCATATGTAGACAGATATACATGTGTAGGAAATTGGCTTTAACTGACAGAAGGGAATGATTTCTTCAAAGTTGACATAAAAGTGTACGATCATGGCCAAAGATATCACACTCTATGATTAACACTACATTTCCCCTATATCGAAGAGCAAGCTTAACATTGAAATACAACATATATAATGTTTTTGGCATACTCGATGAATCTAAAGTAGGCTTTGTTGCTTTGTCCACACATTTCTTCATTGTCGACTTCTAAAAATTGCATTATGACATATGTAAGATATTTATACCAAAATGTGGGGAAGTTCATTATTTAAATTGAAAAATACTATAATTATATTATTACCTGATCTTTCAACTTTATTAAGTGCTTAGGCCAAGCAACATGAGATACCACTTCCTCTCCAATGCTTTGACATTCTCCACGGATTGGCAAAACAAAATTTTCATCCACTGTATCATCAATAGAGACACGCATGCAGTTATGGGGCAATTGATTTTCATGGAGAATTTGATTGGGTCCAGCAACCTTTATAACAGTACCATATGGAACTACATCGGTGCTTGATTCCAATGTCAATGCTACCAATTTACACTGGAAAGCATCATATTTATCGAGAAACTTTATGTCATCATCACCATCTATTTCTTCCTCGCGTGAGGGATTCTCTTTTTCATCACGCGGACTCTCTTTTTCATCACGTGAGGGACTCCCAGGATGATGGTCATATTTCACTGAACAACTTCCTTTCTCGTCAATTTCAATGGCACCCGCATTCTTGTAAACTATTGCTTCTAGTCTCTTGATACGTGCATCTAGTTCTGAATTTTTCTTCCTCGTCTCTACTAACTCATTTTGTTGTGCAATGTAGAGTTTCTTATCCACACTTGTACTCCCTCTCAGTACATGTAGAACACAAATGGAGTAACATGACCTCCAACTCCCCTCACACGCCCCGTGTGTTCTTTGGATTCAAGAGCCTTGCAAAGAATGTCGTCATTCCATCCTTCAACAATCAACTTACCATCCTTTCTCTGTTGAATATAATCATCCTATAATGCAAAAATATGTCAAACAACTTACAATGATTAATGAAATAAAGAAAGCAGAATTGTAATATTTGCTCACAATCTTTGCAACAGTTGATTTCAATTGTTCGCCTTCATGCTTGTCATCTTTAGTGCATCGACCACTTATCCAAAGAATAGTTTGATTCATTTCGTCATCATCACATAATCAGTCGGCCTACATGTAAACAATCTCCATTTAATAATGTGACCTTTGTGTCATAAATTTAGAAAATTCAAAATAAGTTACTTATGATTTCTTCAGCATGACGAGCATATCCTTTGCGGGATAGTCGATAGGGAAAATTATTAAGCTTTATCTTCTCTTGTTGTTTCTCTCTTTGTTTCGACGAGAAAAACAATTCTAAGTACACGACATAATCAATAATATAATATAATAAATACAAAAATTTTACCTTGAAATACTTGGACAAGCGACTAATAACAAAGGTACTCCAATCAGATGGATAAATAGTAGAGTTAGGTGGCTTGTTTAACTGCTCGAGATTATTGATCCTTTCAAATACGTATTCATTTGTCAGCTTGGTCTTGTATTGACGCCACTTCTTGTTTGTCGAGCTCAAACATCCAAACTTTTATTTTGGGTCAACATCGAATACCAACTACAACAAAAAAAAACTAGTTGGTAACAAATTCGCAACGCAGGTTAAAATAGTAAATTAACAGTAGAAATTTATTTATGTATTTTGTGTATGTGTGTGTGAATTCTCATTTAAAGGTTCACCCTATCCTAGGTGACTAATATCTCATTATCTATTTTATATAATTTGTTTAAATTCAACTAATTCTGTAATTAATTAGTTCAAACTACCAAGACTACATGGAATATACTTACATTCACAGATTCCCATATCATGTGTTTGACTTCTTGTGGCACATGCTTCCAAATTTTGTAGGTTATCTTCACCTTTTCCCGATCTATCACCCTGATATAGCTTTGCATTTCACCTGCACTATGTCGAATAGGCTGACTAAGTTTACTGAACTGCACAACTTTCTTAATGCCTTGCACTCTTTGCATAGCAAGACAATGCATGGTTGTAGCACCTCTGGGCATTCTTGTTGTTTGTGTACTCTTGGAATCCGACTTCGATGACTCATTCTCAATCTCATTGTCAATATCACACGTTTCCTTTTATTTACGGCGCAATTTTTTAATCTAATCAAATGCCTAATCATCATCCTTCTATGCCTTATGCTTTTTCCCAGGCGCCATGTAGATTATTTACATGTTAAGCACAAACAAGAATAAACTAAATTAGTTTAAGACGAAAGATTACTGAATTATCTTCAAAGGAAACTGTAATTATGCCAACAACACCCATATGTAATCACAAGCAATAACATATGTATAATCTAACAAAGTTCAAACAATTGATCCTCAATCAAGTACAATTAATATTCAAACAAAGTTATCAAGTTAAAATGAAGAGTTGTTCGCTTTTTCAATTAAATGCTATTGTAACAGGTATTTTTTCAGTTATATTCTAAAAAAATGTATTCAGTTGCAAAATAACATAAACTAAAAGTTATATTCTAAAAGATGTATTCAATTATCTAAATACCAAAATAACATTAACACATAAGCCAAAATAACAGAATAATAAAACAACATCAACTTTGCAGTCAGAAACATGAAGGTGTACCACACTAAATGATGGAATTGTCAACCCAAGTCCCATCACAATATTCACGAATGCACGGTGGTTCATTTCATCTGTTTCATCAACATCCATTGAGGGCAACCCATTGGTAAAATATTGATGGTGAATTACATCATTTTCTGAATCATCACCGTTAATGTAGCCAAGGTACTCTGATCTACTTGGAGTGGAAAGGCTGTAGGTCCCAAGGGGTGTGAGTGTAAGGTTTAGAAGGGGGGAGGGGGTTGAATAAACCTTACCAACTTTTCGATTTAGTCCTTTTAAATATTCAGAGTTAATACTTCACAAATTTGAGTCCTTGATGGACGGCTAAGTTAGTTAATCAACAGAGTTAGTTACTCAATGAGACTGACCGAGCCGTTGATAGAATAACTCATTGTTTTTTGACTAAAAACTTAACTCGATTGTGATTTGTTTTCATTGCGGAAGACTTTACACCCTTAAATTTGGTTTAGTACTTTAGAGATTATCAAGTGGATAGCAAATTTATCAAAGAGTTAAATAAATAAGATGCATGAATTAAAGTGATGAAATGTAAATGACACGATAAGTTTTTATAGAGGTTCAAGATGGAGTAATTCTTCTACTCCTCTCTTCTCCAACTCCCGGAGGAATCCACTAGGTATTGATCAAGATACGAGTGGTAACAGTCCGGATACAAGTCTTGATCACACACCGGTGACTTGATCCTTTGGGACTCGATGCCCGAGATGCCTTGGTCACGTCACGCAATCGGCTTCTCGTGACGACTCGCCTTCTTCTTCGGGGGTTGCCTTTGCTTTACTACTACAGCCCACTTGCTCAAGCTCTTTGGATTTGATCACGAAGCCCTCCAAAACTTGAGACTGGTTCGACCTTGAACCTTCCTACAATCCTCCGTGGAATGTAGACCGCTTGATTATTCAACAATTTCCTCTTCAACCGATTGAAGTTATCTTTCCTTCACACGGTGAGTGTTGGATTGATTTTCTTCGTAGTTTAGGCTTGAGGATTAATCTTGAATGAATTGAGAATATCCTAGGTTACGATTCAAATGTTTGCTTGAATGTTCGTGGTTCGTAACCTTCTCTCAAAGTCATTCCTCGGCCTTTTATAGTGATCTTTCAAAAATCCCGTTGA
Source organism: Rehmannia glutinosa (assembly GCA_016081115.2). Classification (NCBI taxonomy): domain Eukaryota; kingdom Viridiplantae; phylum Streptophyta; class Magnoliopsida; order Lamiales; family Orobanchaceae; genus Rehmannia; species Rehmannia glutinosa. Next base: position 224,830 of record CM071936.1, read on the forward strand.
AGAGATAGGCTTATTTTTGAAAGTCACTTGTGGTTGTTGGCTTGTCTTGTTGCGTCCTTGGAATTACCACTTCCTCGTATGAATTGTTCTTGACTTTTCGAGTTCTCGACATGGTGCGTGCTTCCCATTGGTTTATTCCTTTTGCACGCTTTCGGAATGAGCACTTCGAGAAAGGTAGTATGGAGGTATTACTTGTTTAAGTAATTCCCTTGATTTTCGGCAACGGATCTCTTCCGCTTGTCTCGACTTGACCGCATTTCCTTGCTTTCCCCAGGTGACTTAGAGTCGACTTCCAATCATTGGATGACTCTTTCTGTCACTTCAACTTGAGACTTGGCTATCTTGAGTTGACTTGATCGATACTCTACTCACCGCATCTTGCTCCTTTAGTCGATTTCCGTCTTCTTCTTCTTTGCCATACTCATTTGCCTTGCAATGAGTCTTCCTTCTAGTCTCGGTTGTCTTCTTGCATGTTTAGGCATAGTCGACTTAACTCGGCCTTGACCAGCCCTATTTATTACAACAATGCGCTTTTAACGAAAATGGGGTGCCAACTTCCCATTCTAAGTGTTACATGGCATTCATCAAAATCTAAACAATAAATTTCCCAACAATTTCTCCCTTTTTGAGAGATTTTTGCCTTTGCTTTTGAGAGAGAAAAGTGAACAGCTTTTGGTAATGTGTGAGAGAAACGGACGAAAATGATTTAAGTATGGTTCATGAAAGGACGTGCGGGTGGTTTTTGAAATGTGATCGAAATCAACGGCTTAGATTTTGCACGCCCGATTAGTATTTAATGTCTCGTATTTAATGCAAAGAAAGATTTATATCCAATCATAAGCTTGGTGTGCGCTTTTTCCTCGACACGTCATAATTATCCGACGTCATTCTTAAAAACATTCCGCTTAGTAAAAACGATGCGTTTTTGTCCCTTTGCTCATAAATGACTCAAACTTATCCCTTAGCCGATTTAACTCTTGTTCTCACAGTTCTCCTAGTGACTCGGTTGTCGGCCTAACCCAGACAAATTGTCTTCCGATATGGTGATTCACTTAGCCGATTTGAGAGTTCACTCTTTTTCCCTTTTCGTGTTTCATTTCTTTTCTTTGAGTCTTCCGAGTGTCACCACTCAATTAACCCTAACTCATGCTTGAGTTCTTCAAATCTTGACTCACATAATGGTTTTGTGAATATGTCACCAACTTGTTTATCGGTTGAAATATATTCCAAGGTGATGTCCTTCTTTTCAACATGATCTCTTATGAAGTGATATCCGACATCGATATGCTTTGTTCTTGAGTGCAACACAGATTTTGAGTGATTGCAATTGCACTTGTGTTATCACACATGATTGGAATTTCCTTTTCTTCAACTTCATAGTCTCTCACTGTTCTTTGTTTCATCCATAGACTTGGGCACAACACCTGCCCGCACTATGTATTATGCTTCATTTGCAGAGGTGGCTATTGAATTTTGCTTTTTGCTAAACCAGAAATTAGCTTTGTTTCCAAGCAAATGACATGTGCCGAGGTGCTCTTTCCGTCAACTCTACATCCAAAGATAGTCGTAGTCCGAATAGCCCATTAGCTTGAATCCACCTTCCCTGTGGATACCATAAGCCAACTTCTTAGCTTCCTTTCAAATATCTCAAGATTCTCTTCGTCTGATCATGTGGCTTTCTTTTGGAGCAAATTGAAATCTTGCACATACACCTACAACAAAGGTGATGTCCGACCGCTTCTTTGTGAGATAAAGCAATGATCCAATAAGTGCTCTATATCTTGTTTGATCTAGCTTGCCATCTACATCCATATCCATTTTGACTTATGTATTCATTGGTATTTTCACGAAGACTTCTCTTCCATACCAAATTTCTTCATTAAATCTCTCGGTGTATTTTGTCCGACTTATGAAGGTTCCATCCTTCACTGCTGTTTTACTTGGAGTCCAAGGAAGAATGTCACTCTCCCATCATGCTCATTTCGAATTTGTTTGCATGAGGTTTGAAAATTTATCACACAGCTCTTTGTTTGTGGATCCAAAAATAATGTCATCCACATATATTTGAACAAGCAATATACTCTTCGCATCTTCAATTCTGAAGAGTGTTCTATCCACTTTGCCTTTTGTGAATCCGTTCTCAGTCAGGAATTGTGACAAAGTATCATACCATGCTCTGGGTGCCAGTTTCAATCCATATAGAGCTTTCTTGAGTTTGTATACCTTATCTCCAAGAGTCTTCTCGCTCAAATCCCGGAGGTTGTTCAACATACACTTCTTCTTCCAATAAACCATTAAGGAATGCACTCTTTACATCCATCTGATATACAATAAAATTCTTGTGAGTTGCATAGGCAAGAAACATCCTTATAGCTTCCAATCTTGCTACAGGGGCAAATGTTTCATCAAAATCTATCCCTTCTTCTTGGCAATATCCTTTGGCTACTAATCTTGCTTTGTTTCTTACTACATAACCTTCCTCGTTCATCTTGTTTCTGAACACCCATTTAGTGCCAATAACATTTTGATGGGTGGGTCTTTGAACTAATTCCCATACTTTATTTCTTTCAAACTGATTCAGCTCTTCTTGCATAGCTTGAATCCAATGTGTGTCATCCAATGCTTGTGACACATCTTTAGGCTCTATTTATGAGATAAAGCATGTGAACATAGCTTCTTGTTGAGTTCTGGATCTTGTTTTGACACCTTCTCTTATATCTCCAATGACTAGTTCTGGTGGATGGTCTCTCAGCCATCTTACATCAGGTTGGAGTAAGTTAGTTGGATTCGACTCATCTTGCGGCTATGTTGCTTTGATCGCTCTCTCGTCATCGATTAGTCTGCAGATTTTCCATTGTTTTTGAGACTCGGCTATCTCATCTTCATCCGGGTTTATAATTCCCGCCTTCAGTGACTCTTCAATGTCTTCTCCATTTACATTTGGCTCATCAAACACCACATGAATGGATTCCTCTCGTAACCATAGTCCTCTTGTTGAGTACTGTAGGCTTTGCTTTCATTTGAGTATCCCAAGAAGATACCTTCATCGCCTTTAGCATCAAAAGCCTTCAAATTATCTTTGCCATTGTTATGGATGAAGCATTTACATCCAAATATTCTAAAATATGCAACATTTGGTTTTCTCCCGTCCAAATCTCATAGGGAGTCTTTTGTCACCGTCTGCTTATCATGCATCTATTTTGAGTGTAGCATCTTTGTGTTTATCGCTTTAGCCCAAAATCTTTTAGGTAGCCCCGCTTCACCTAACATGGTCCTTCTTCGCTTCTTTGAGAGTTCTATTCTTCTTTTCGCAACTCCATTCTGTTTGTGGAGTCCTTTCGCAAATAATTCATGACCAATACCATTTTCTATACAATATTAAGTTATTATACCATTGACAAACTCGGTTCCTCCATCGATCTTATTTTGATAATGGTTTGGCTCTTCTCATTTTGAATCCTCTTCATCACCGTGGTAGTTTCAGAGAGTTTCTTTTTCTTCTTACACATGAATATTGTCCATGTATATCTTGAGTAGTCATCTACTACCACCAAGGTGTATTTCTTCCGACTTATGCTAGTTGGTTCAATCGACCAAATAGATCCATATGTAGCAGATGCAATATTCTTGTTGAAGATGGACATGTCTTTTCTTTGAATGATGATTTGATTTGTTTACCCTTCTCGACATGCATCATATATACTCTCCTTCTTGTATATCGAGTCCGGAAGTCCTTCCACAAGATTGCTTCGCTAGTTTGTTAATTGTTTTGAAATTCGTGTGACTCGGCTTCTTGTACCCGTACCAACTTGATTCAATGTGCTTTTGCTAGTAGACAAGTGCTTGGTGTTGCGGATTGACCAATCTACTACATACATATTCTTTTGTTTACATCCTTGCAACACAACCTCATTGGATTCAGTGTCCTTGATTTGGCATATTCCCATGTTGAATCCAACATTATAGCCTTTGTCACAGAGTTGGCTAATACTTAGCAGATTGAATTTGAGTCCTTCAACATATGCAACATCTGTGATTTCTAATCCATTTTTCTTGATGGATCCAATGCCTCTTATTTCTCCTGGAGCTTCATTTCCTCCAAATATGACTTTTGCACCTCTGACTTCCTTGAATTTTGACATATTTTTCTTGTTTCCTGTCATATGTCTGGAACAACCACTATCCATGTACCAGGTTCCTTGGCACTCAGCTGTTCCTTGAACCTACAAACAAGGAAATTAAGTTTTAGGTACCCATACTTGTCTGGGTCCTGAGGGGTTAGTATTGTAAGATGATCCAACCAACCTATAGCCAAATGGTTTGACTCTAAGGGGTTGTCATCTATCAATGCCATAATCATAATTAATTTTGGCAAATTGCTTGGGGATTCTAGGTTCATACAACTCCGATCTCTTTTGTCTCGTATGCCTCAGTATATGTGTTTTAGCAATTGCCTTCTTTGGGTAGTTGTGATATCTCCGAGTGTAGTGCCTAGGTGCATATGTGTGCCGATGAAAGCTCTCTTACCTTTGGAATGGCCTTTCTTTGAGTTCTAGGCCTTTGCCATTTTGGCTTATATTCATAGGTCTTTGCCGATAGTTCACATTATTCCAAACTTGGCTTGGGTATTTTCTACCATTCCCTTCATATGTATTTCTTTTATAGAACTTCTGGGGTTTTGGTAGCTCTGTTTCTTCTTACGAGTATTTCTGTTTGGAGTTTCTCGAGTGTAGGTCCCAAGGGATGTAAGTGTAAGGTTTAGAAGGGGGGTTGAATAAACCTTACCAAATTTTTGATTTAGTCCTTTTAAATATACAGAGTTGATACTACACAGCTTGTGTCTTGATGGATGATCAATTTAGCCACTCGGTAGAGTTAATCTCTCAAATGACTCAATTGATTTGTTGATGGAATAACTCGGATGTTGGCTCTAAATTAACTCAACCGTGGTTTTGTTTTCAGGAAGACTTAACACCCTTAAATTTGATTAAGCAAGAGTTTAGTGCTTGGTTTAGTACTTATAAATTATCAAGTGGATAGCAAATTTATCACAGATATAAGTAGTTAAAAATGCAGAATTAAAGTCTTTGAAATGTAAATGACACAATGAAATTTTTATAGAGGTTCAAGATGGGGTAATTCTTCTACTCCTCTCTTCTCCAACTCCCGGAGGAATCCACTAGGTAATGATCAGTATACAAAGTGGTAACAGTCCGGATACAAGTCTTGATCACACACGGTGACTTGATCCTTTGGGACTCGCCCCGAGACGCCTTGATCACTCGGTGGCTTCTCGACGACTCAACTTCTTCATAGGGTGGTTGCTTTGCTACTACTGACTCACTTGCTCAAGCTCTTTGGATTTGATCACGAAGCCCTCCAAAAGCTTAAGACTTGGTTCGACCTTGAACCTTCCTACAATCCTTCGTGGAATGTAGACCCCTTGTTTTCGATATTTTCCTCTTCAAATGATTGAAGTTATCTTTCCTTCACGGTGAGTGTTGGATTGATGTTCTTCGTAGTGTAGGCTTGAGGATTGAGAATATTTGATTTTCTAATAATTGCTTGAACGTTTTTGGTTTAGGTCTATCTCTTGTGTCACTTGTGTCTCTCTTATTCTCAATTAAACTCCTCAGCCTTTTATAGTGATCTTTCAAAAATTTGCCCGTTGAAGAGATAAGCTTATTTTTGAAAGTCACTTTGCGATCGTTGGCTTGTCTTGTTGCGTCCTTGGAATTGTCATTTCCTCGTATGAATTGTTCTTTCACCTTTTCGAGTTTCGACACGTGTAGTGCTTCCCATTGGTTCATTCCATTTGCACGCTTCGGGACCGAGCACTCCGAGAAAGGTGGTATGGAGATATTACTTGTTTAAGTAATTCTCTTGATTTCTCGTGCAACGGATCTTTTACGATTATCTCGACTTGATCGCATTTCTTTGCTTTCCCAGGTGACTTAGAGTCGCCTTCCAATCATTGGATGACTCTTCTATCACTTCAACTTGAGACTTGGCTTTTCTCGAGTTGACTTGATCGATACTCCACTCACCCATCTCACCGCTTCTTCAAGAGAGTTCCCGTCTACTCTTCTTTGCCATACTCATTGTCTCGCAATGAGTCTTCCTTCTAGTCTTGAGTTGTCTTCTTGCATGTTTAGGCATAGCGACTTAACTCAAACTTGACCACTCTATTTATTACAATGCATTTTACAAAGAATAATTGGGGTGCCAACTTTCTATTCTAAGTTTTACATGGCATTCATCAAAATCTAAACAATAAATTTTCTAACAATTTCCCCTTTTTGATGATGCCAAAACTTAAACCATTCAAAAATACAAATAGCAAAGATACATACGAGATAGTGTATTGACATAGAATGTATGCGCAAAATCAATCCTTTTATTGATCATAACATTCTTGTTCTTTTACACAATTGTTTACAAGGTGTATCGAGCACATATTTGTCTACAAAAAAATAAAGAATTTATAGCTTTATTACGGAAGACTTACATTGTATGTATTTACATAATAAAATACACGAAGGGTTGGACAACAACACTTCATCTCCTTCATTTGTCTCCTTCTTTCATCTTGTTCAAAGATCTTCTTCTCTTCTTCTCTTTTTTCGTCGTCACCGCCTGCTTTTTCTTTTTCTTTTCATATGCCTTCCGGAAGCTTCATCTCTTCTTAATCTTTCTGTCTTTCCTCCCATAGTTGAGTTTGTCTCTTGTTTTCTTCTTCTATTCTTTTTGCATACTCAGCGTTGCTTTTAGCCACTTGCAAATTTGCTACTTGGTCAAGCCCAGCCCAAGAGATCCCTCCTTTCTTTCCCCGGATCCACGTATTCAATGTTTTTGGGTAGAGGCCTAGGTCCAAGCTTCTTCCTCCACCACCGCTTCTTCCTCTACCCGGGCGTGTATTGTCTTGGGGTCTTCTTCTTTCCAAGTGAGTGACCTGAGCGGAGTGACCAGCAAAGTGATCGCCGGTAGTCCATCGCTGTCGCCTTCTTCACATAACGTGAGGCCCTTTTCCAAGACAAGTCCCAAGCTTGAGCCATAGACATATTTGCAAAGTATCCTTGATTCGAGCGTTTTAAATTCATCAATCGATCGTGGCTCGTCCCGACATCCGAGATGGCATAAGTGTCTCTCGCTCTCTTGGAATGCCTCCATGTTCTTTCAAGATGTTCATAACTCGGGCATCCATTCTTCCTTCCACTTCCTTCATCCCTCGCTTCAATTGTTTTTCTCTTTTCACCATAGATATAGAGTGTTGGAGTGGCGAGTCACTGGGAGTTTGCGATAATGTCACCGATGACAGACCCTATTGTTGAGGGGTTTGAGCAATCATCAAGGCCACATCTTTCGATCCTTCCCCCTCGCCAGATTTTCCTTTCTTTTGTTTCAACACTTCCTCGGTGATTTTCCCTTCACAAGCCTGCTCCTTCCTTTCTCAACTTCGATCCCCTTTGCACCTTTAGGTATTCCTCTTCCCCTTTTTGGCATCATCAAAGGAGAGAGGGACGCCTGAAACAGACTTGCAAGCGGGAAGTCGAGCCTCGCGATAGTTGAGTTTTGTCTCGAGTCCCGCTGCAGAGTATGCAAGAGACGAAAGTCGGATCGAGTAGCGTTGGACTCGGGCCGAAATCATCTTCATCTCGGCCATGAGAAGGCTGAATTTTGTATTCATGGTCTCTTCCAAACGCTATAGATCGCTCTTGTTTTGCTCACGAGCGGCTTAATCTCGGCAATGTGAGCTTCATGCATGTGCTCAATATGTTCTCTCGACTTTGTTTTTGCATCAACATTTTGCTCTCCATACCAGCACTTGTTGAACAATGTCCTGAAGTATCTAACTTGTTCCACACGCATTGTTTCTGCTGTTGCCACCATTCCCTCGATCCGGATGTTATGCCTCTTAAATCGCAGTGAGATTGGCATCTCTGTTGTCGGCCGCATGTCCATAGAGGCTCGATGCATCTCCATCCGTTCAATCTCGCGAATAATGCCTTGAACACTTCGCGGACTTGATTGATTCTTCCGTTGCGGTGATGGCCATGCGGCGTCAAAATCATAATCACCGAACAATGGTGCCTCGATTGAAAAACGGAGCTGGTCGTGGTAGCGCAGGCGCGTTCATTTTCTCGACTCTTCATGGAGGTCGGGTACCTCCAGAGAAAAAGAAAAAGATTCTATAAAGGATTCATCACCGCCAACCGGGATTTGTTCGATGATGAGCGGTGCACGTGAAGTTCTTTTTGGAATCTACCTGCTGCAGCTTGAGGAGCCTGCGTAGTGGACTCGATTCGGTGGGGTTTGTTGTGAAGTGGACCCGACTTGCTTCGAGCCTCTGTTGTCTCAACGCCTTCGTTGGTCTCGGTGATTTCTCCAATTGAGTAGACTGGTCCTCGGCCTTATCGGAAGCGTCATCGGACGATGATGAGATTTCCATTGGTGGCTCATCATCAAAATTAAAGGTTTGACGAGTAGTCTTGGGATCGACTTGCTCGTGCTTGGAACATCCGTGGTGAAGTCTTTTGGATCTCGCTTTGGGGATGACTCGCCTTCTTCTTCGCCTTCTCGATCCCGGAAAGGTTACATCGGGATTATCCTGGGAATCATGAAGTGCACTTATCTCCTTCGGGATGGGTCGATGATAGTAGGAGGGATGTTCTCTACTTGACTTCTTTACCCGGGAAGTCTCAACCCCCCGTGGGCCTTCATTACCTCCAGGTCTCTCTGCGGCAATGAGGCCTTGGTCCTCCCTTTCGACAAAGTGTCGTTGTCTTAGGGTCTTTCGTGGTGGCATCCATTGGAGTCTCAACCCCATGGATTGCACTTTCATCGCCCAGTGTTAACTCCCGGGGGTGTTCCTTCCGTGCCTCGACCGCATCGCAGCGTCGTCATTAGCCTTCGAGCGCTTGGCACCTCACCTGAGACAGTCTCAATGCCTGCGAGCTTTGTTGATGGCAACTTGATGTTCTTCTTGTGTTTGTATTTTCTCTACTTCGCCTCCTTGATTCGTTGTGGATTCATCTCGCAGCATCCTCCCGACCTTGCCGCAGGTGGAGGGAGTTTCCCCTCACCGGCGCACCATTGAGTGACTTGGAATGGGGTCACTCGTCTCCAAGCTCCTGCTGTTTCTATTGAGTGTTCATCCCGTTGGGCGGTGGTAAGACACCTTCAATAGGGGTTGGCTCGTTGGGGTCCCCACTATCCCGGTTTCATCGCCAGTTCCTTTATTGCATTCTTCCGAGTGAGTTGGGAAGTGGTGGCAAAGAACTTGATGGCGATTTTTGAACCACTCCCATTGGATCAATTTCAGTGTGTGTTCGAGGACTCTCCTGGTCCCTCCATCGTCTTTGCTCGTGAAGGATTCGATTCATGCAATGCTTGCTGCATTTGCAACTCTTCTTCGTGGCAAAGAAGCATTCTCCAGGATCCTCATCATCGCGTCGAGAAGACATCAAGGAGAGGATGTGTGTGTTCTGCGGGTGCCGGAGATAGGGCATATCTTTGGCCTTCTCACGTGCCTTAGCTTCCTTCTCGCTTGCTTTTCTTTCTCCTTGTTCTTGAAGATCTGCAGGATGTCCGTGAAGTTGTCTTCATCCGATCTTTGAGAGCAAAGTGGTTAGTCCAAGGAAGCTCAACAGTTCCTCTTCTTCTTCTATAAACTCAAGGCCGTTGGAACTTTCCTGGATCGACTCAATTTCCATTTCCTCCACTCTCGCAGACGATTTTGAATGTTTGGGTAAGGTGGGGATAGAATCATTACATCACTATCGCCTCTACCACTTCTTCTTGTGTCTCACTCGGACTACGGCTATTATTTGATTTTGCCTCTGTCATTGATCGCCTTCAAGCCAGACTTGGTTATTTCATCCATTACATCCGGAGACTCTACTTCTCCAATAGCGATCTCAGATCTGCCGGTGAGTGGCCGACTCGGCCGGTTTCTCAAGCTCGGAGTGCTTGACAATTCTTCTTCGTCTCCTAGTTTGTACCGGAGGGATTTTGGTTCGAGAGACGATTTCCTCTAAGTCTGGGCGCGGGGGGCGGTTTGGTGTCTTTTCTCGAGGAGCCGGCCATCTTGGCTTGTCGAGTTCTCCTCTTTTTGATGATCGGAGAAGGTATTTGAGTGTCCTTCTCGACCGCTGTCTTCTTGGGCGGGAGAGACACGGCTGCGAGGGCGGTGACTCGCCTGCGCAGGGGCGGGAGCATGTTTGACTTTCTTTCTTTGCCGCAGGGGCGTAGATCTTCTTAGCTGCGCAGGGCGCTTTTCTTGGGTGGAGAGGAAACAATTTGTATCTTCAGTGGTCAACTGATTCCCCCTCACTCGTGTCGCCTCTCTTGGCGTAGGCTCTCTTCGTGCGCCGAGAGGTTTGCTCGAACATCCTCTTGTTAACATGGAATGCCTTCCCATGTCTAAGAGGGACTCCTTTCACCTCCATCACCAGTAGGCCAATCACTAGACCATATCCTAGGGATCCTCCAAATGTACCATCTTCCTTGAAGGATTTGTTCCTACGTTCGGCGAGTCTGCTGTGAGACAAACTCGGCCAGTTTATCTTCTTTTCTGCGATGATTGCGGCCATTACAATCAGCTTTGCTTTTGACAGATTGGTCAAAGTCGCCAAATTTGATGTCAATACATTTGGCAACTATGTCCAACAACTTGTGATAATCCTCCTTCAAGCAGATCTCTTGTTTGCTTTGTGTATACTATTTTATCGGCAAAGTCGGGCTTGGCTATTTCTTTCCAAGCATCGCCTAAGTTTAAATCAACTTCGTTGATTTTCGAGGCTCCTTCGATTGGTAGTGAGTGAAGTGGTCGCCCAAATCTCTTGGCGAGATAGTCACCGCTTTCCGTGAACAGATGACTTTATTCTTTCATCGTGAATCTCACCATTCACGTAGAACGTGCGACCTCCTCCACATAGGTCATCGGATATTCTAACGCCGAAATGGTTTCAAAGGACATTTCCAATTTTTCAGCGATTTTCTTCACTAGGGTGTCGCGGACCCATGTTTCACCATTAAAGTCGAAATCCACAAAAGAGACCCGGTGTGGATTTGCTTCACTAATTTGACAAAGTCGTAGGTTGGTGCCATTTTTCAGGATTTTATCAAAGAAAAACTAAGAGATTGATTTGAAGATAGATAGGGTTTCGAGAGAATTTTTTCCTTTGCTTTTGAGAGATAGAGATGAAGCAGTTTTGGTAGTGTGAGAGAGAAATGGGCGAAAATGGTTTAAGTATGGTTTATGAAAGGACGTGCGGGTGGTTTTTGAAATGTGATCGAAATCAACGGCTTAGATTTTGCACGCCTATTTAGCATTTAATGTCTCGCATTTAATGCGGCAACATTTATATCCAATCATAAGCTTGGTGTGCGGCTTTATGTCGTACACATCATCATTATCCGACGTATTCCTTAAAACATTCTCGCTTTGTCAAAACGATGCGTTTTTGTCACTTTGCTCATAAGTGATTGGCTTATCCTTTAGATGATTTAACTCTTCTTCTCATAGTTCTCTTAGTGACTCACCTAATGGTGACTTGTATATTGTCTTTTCCGTCTGACTAATTTACTTAGGCCGATTTGTGAGTTCAACTCTTTTCCTTTTTTTTTTTTATGTTCCATTTCTTTTCTTTGATTCTTCGAGTGTCACTCACTCAATTAACCCCAACTCATGTTTGAGTTCTTCAAATCTTGACTCACATAATGGTTTTGTGAAGATGTCGGCTAATTGTTTATCGGTTGAGATATATTCCACGATGATGTCCTTCTTTTCAACATGATCTCTTATGAAGTGATATCGACATCGATATGCTTTGTTCTTGAGTGCAAGACAGGATTTTGAGTAATGGCAATTGCACTTGTGTTATCACACATGATTGGAATTTCTTTTCCTCAACTTCATAGTCTCTCATTTCTTTGTCTCATCCATAGGACTTGGGCAACAACAAATGCCGCAGCCTATGTATTCTCCGCTTCACTCTAGAGGTGGCTATTGAGTTTTGCTTCTTGCTAAACCAGAAATTAGTCCGTTTCCCAAAGATTTGACATGTGCCTCGAGGTGCTCTTTTCCGTCCACTCGCATCCAAAGATAGTCGTAATCAATAGCCAATTAGCTTGAATCCACCTTCCTTTAGATACCATAAGCCAACTTCTTGGCTTCCTTTCAAGTATCTCAATATTCTCTTAAGCATTTGTCATATGGCTCTCTTTTGGAGCAGATTGAAATCTTGCACATACACCTACATCAAAGGTGATATCCGGCCCTTCTTTGTGAGATAGAGCAATGATCCAATAAGTGCTCAGTATCTTGTTTGATCTCTGGCTTGCCATCTGCATCCATGTCCATTTTGGTCGATGTATTCATTGGTATTTTCACGAAGACTTCTCCTCCATACCAAACTTCTTCATTAAATCTCCGGTGTATTTTGTTTGACTTATGAAGGTTCCATCCTTCATTGTTTCACTTGGAGTCCAAGGAAGAATGTCGACTCCCATCATGCTCATTTTAAATTTACTTTGCATGAGGTTTGAAAACTTTTCACACGACTCTTTGTTTGTGGATCCAAAAATGATGTCATCCACATATATTTGAACAAGCAAATATACTCTTTTGTCTTGAATTTGAAAAGTGTTCTATCTACTTTTCCTTTTGTGAATCCATTTTCGGTTAGGAATTGTGACAAAGTATCATACCATGCTCCGGGTGCCTGTTTCAATCCATATAGAGCTTTCTTGAGTTTGTATACCTTATCTCCAAGAGTCTTCTCGCTCAAATCCCGGAGGTTGTTCAACATCACTTCTTCTTCCAATAAACCATTTAGGAATGCACTTTTTACATCCATCGATATACAATGAAATCCTTGTGAGCCGTGCATAGGCAAGAAACATCCTTATAGCTTCCAATCTTGCTAGAGGGGCAAATGTTTCATCAAAATCTATCCTTTCTTCTTGGCAATATCCTTTGGCTACTAACCTTGCTTTGTTTCTTACCACGTAACCTTCCTCGTTCATCTTATTTACGAACACCCATTTGGTGCCAATAACATTTTGATGTATGGGTCTTTGCACTAATTCCCATACTTTATTTCTTTCAAACCGATTGACTCTTCTTGCATAGCTTGAATCCAATGTATGTCGTCCAATGCTTGTGACACGTCTTTGGGCTCTATTTGCGAGATGAAGCATGTGAACATTGCTTCTTGTTGAGTTTGGATCTTGTTTTGACACCTTCTCTTATATCTCCAATGACAAGTTCGTGGAAGGTCTCTCACCATCTTACATCAGGTTGGAGTAAGTTAGCCGGATTCAGATTGTCTTGCACTGTGTTTGTTCCGTGGTCGGCTCTCTCGTGATCACTTAGCTGCAAATTTTCCATTTGTTTTTGAGATTCAACTATCTCATTTTTTTTTGAATTGATAATTCACTTTAGCTTCAAAGATAGTAGGGACTCTTCGTATGGTTGGATGATTGACTTATTATGACTCTTCAATGTCTTCTCCATTTACACTTGGCTCATCGAATACCACATGAATGGATTCTTCGCAACCATAGTCCTTTTATTGAGTATTTCTGTAGGCTTTGCTTTACGGTGAGTATCCTAAGAAGATACCTTCATCAACTTTAGCATCAAAAGCCTTTAGATTGTCTTTGCCATTGTTGTGGATGAAGCATTTACATCCAAATATTCTCAAATATGCAACATTTGGTTTTCTTCCAGTCCAAATCTCATAGGAGTCTTTGTCACCGTCTCATTTTATCATACATCTGTTTTGGGTGTAGCAAGTTGTGTTGATTGCTTCAGCCCAAAATCTTTTTAGTAACCCCGCTTGACCTAACATGGTCCTTCTTTGCTTCTTTGAGTGTTGTTCCTTCTTTCTACAACTCCATTCTCTGTGGAGTTCTTGTTCTTGATAGTTCATGACCAATACCATTCTCAATACAATATCGAGTTATTATTCCATTGACAAACTCGGTTCCTCTATCCGATCTTATTTTGATAATGGTTTGACTCTTCTCGTTTTGAATCCTCTTCATCGATTGTGGTAGTTTTTGTAGAGTTTCTTTCTTCTTACACATGAATATTGTCCATGTATATCTTGAGTAGTCATCTACTACCACCAAGGTGTATTTCTTTCCACTTATTTCTTTGGTTCCATTGGGCCAAATAGATCCATATGAAGCAAATGCAATATTCTTGTTGAAGATTGGCATGTCTTTTCTTTGAATGATGACTTGATTTGTTTTCCCTTCGACATGCGTCACATATACTCTCCTTCTTGTATACTGAACTGAAGTCCTTCCACAAGATTACTTCTTGCAAGCTTGTTAATCGTTTTGAAATTTAGGTGACTCGACTTTTTGTGCCACAACCAACTTGATTCAACTATGCTCTTTGCTATTAGTAGATAGTCTTTGGGTGTTGCGGTTGACCAATCCACGACATACATGTTCTTCTGTCTACATCCTTGCAAAGACAACTTCATTCGATTCAATATTCTTGATTTGGTATGTACCCATGTTAAATCCAACATTGTAACCCTTGTCACGAGTTGGTGATGCTTAGCAGGTTGAAGTTGAGTCCTTCAACATATGCACCGTCTGTGATTTCTAATCCATTCCTCTTGATGGATCCAATGCCTCTTATTTCACCAGAGCTTCATTTCCTCCAAATATGACTTTTGCTCCTTTAACTTCCTTGAATTTTGACAGATTTTTCTTATTTCTGTCATATGTCCGGAACAACCACTATCCATGTACCAGGTTCCTTGGCACTCACTGTTCCTTGAACCCGCAATCAAGGAAATTAAGTTTTAGGTACCCATACTTGTGCGGGTCCTGAGGGGTTAGAATTGTAAGATGATCCAACCAACCTATAGCCAAATGATTTGACTCTAAGGGGTTGCCATCTATCCGTGCCATAATCATAATTAATTCTGGCAAATTGCTTGGGGATTTTAGGTTCATACAACTGTCTCTTTTGTCGTATGTCTGCATATGTGTTTTAGCAATTGCCTTCCTTGGGTAATTGTGGTGTCTTTGAGTGTAGTGCCTAGGTGCATATGTGTCTTGATGAAAGCTCTTATACTTTTGGAATGGCCTTTCTTGAGTTCTAGGCCTTTGCCATTTGGGCTTATATTCCATAAGTCTATGCGATAGTTCACATTATTCCAATCGGCTTGGCTTGGATATTTTCTACCATTCCCATCATATGTATTTCTCTTATAGATTATCTGGGGTTTTTGGTAGCTCGCTTCTTCTTTACAGAGTAATTTTTGTTTGGAGATTCTTTGAGGAACTCGGTGAATCTCTTCTCTTTGTCCTTTCAAGCACTCAATCAAGTTGTTTTCCTTTTCCTTTATAACCAAGGCTAGTTTGCTTGTTCTTGTGTTTTGGAGTGAATGTGTGTGCAACATTTAGAGTTTTGGATTTTTTGATTCTTCATGGCTTGAAGATCCTTTTTCCAAAATTATTTTTGAGGTTTGACATAGCACAGAGGAATTAAATCCTAAGCTTGTCTTGTCTCCACATTCTCTTTGACTCATAATAAGATCATCCAATGATTTAGATGCCTTAGTGAATGAGGCAATAACATTTTTGAGGTCATTCTCCTCTTCTCTATAGCAGCAATTTCTCGCTATTAATTTAGCATTTGCAGCCTTTAAACTTTCATTCTCATCGGCTATTTGACTTAGAGTACTCGGCTCCTTAGTGACTTTGAGTTTTGACTCTTGAGTAGTTGTTTTCCTCATTCAATAGTGTGTGTGAGGATTTAATGTGTTCAAAATCTTTCATCATTTTGCCTAATGAATCATAAAGATCAGTGGGTGATGAAGTGTGTGTGTCACGATCACTATCATCGAGTCCGAGTTTGATGAGTTAGAGTGTACCTCATCTTCTTGGTCGGGTTGATCTTGTTCTTTGGCCATCAAGCATCGGGCTTCTTCTTCGTGAGTCACATGAGTAGTCACCTTCACCGCTTGCTCTCGAGTCAATTTTGTCTCTCTTGACTTAGCATTTGTCTCAGCCGATCTCTGCACCATCATTGCCTTTTTCTTTTTCTTGTCTTCTTTCTCTCAAGACCTTTTTCTTTCTTCTTCATTCTGTATTTGTTGACTACAGGATATGAGCGATCAATGGCATAGTGACCAATTTGGTTGTCTACGTTCCAACATAGATATTCACCTTTTGATCGACTCTTTCCATTCTTGGATTGTCGCCCTTTGATACTCAACTTTTTGATGATCTGTTCTTTTGGTTGGCCTATCTTCCTTGATTTGGAGGAGTCGAGTGTCTTCCGGAAGATTCACCCTTTTCTCTCTTGTAGTTCTTATTGAAGAACTTGTTGAACCTCTTAACCATCGTGGCTATTTCTTCCGGATCAATGACTTCTTTGACCTCAACTCTCTTCCCATCTTTAACAATTAGAGCGGTGTTGTTTTGGGTACAAATTGTCTCTTCTGGTCTTTTCTTCTCGGCTCAAACTCGTAGGCTTTGAGGTCCGAGAATAATTCATGGTTGGATGTCTTTGATAGGTCCATGGAATGTCTCGGTGCCATGACCTTCATTTCCCCCATTTGGAAGACTTTTTAGATCTTCATACACATTTCTTCTCGTGTATATTCCTTTCCAAGTGCGAGACAACTCATTTGTGATTTCGTGAACCGAGCATCCAGTTGATCCAGGTTCTCTCCGAGATCATTTTGAAGTTCTCAAATTTTTGTATGACCACCGATAATTTGTTTTCTTTGATTTGCTCACGAGCCTTCACAAATCAATGTTAGCTTGTCCTGCATTTTTTAGCCGTTTTGCAAGATTTGACTTTATTGAACATGGCTTTGTCCAAGGTTTTGTAAAGGATGTCCTTGGATACATTGTCCAGGTTGTATCTTTTTTGTCATCATTTGTCCACTCGGTTCTTGGTTTTTCAACCATGATCGTCCGGGAGCAACATCCTCTTCTCCTTCACCGCAAAGACTTCTTCTTACGATTGTGTTCACCTTTAAGATTTGCGGTGGCCCATCTTCTATCACTATCCACATCTCATCATCTAATGCCGATAGATGAGCTCGCATATGAATTTTCCAATCATCAAATTCTTCAATTGTGAACATAGGGATGCGTGTCAAATTTGCTTCCATGATAATAACTTTTAATGATAAAAAGAGTTTTGAGAGTTTAAGTACAAAAGCGGACTTTGAAAAGTCCGGAGATCTAGGGTAACCGGTGCGGAGGGTTCAATGAACCAACCGCTCCGATACCACTTGTAGGTCCCAAGGGGTGTAAGTGTAAGGTTTAGAAGGGGGTTGAATAAACCTTACCAAATTTTTGATTTAGTCCTTTTAAATATACGGAGTTGATACTACACAGTGTGTCCTTGATGGACAAATCAATTTAGCCACTCAAGTAGAGTTAATCTCTCAACAGACTCAACTCGAGTTGTTGTTGGAATAACTCATTTTGTTGGCTCTAAATTAACTCAATTGTGGTTTTGTTTTATTGCGGAAGACTTAACACCCTTAAATTTGATTAAGCAAGAGTTTAGTGCTTGGTTTAGTACTTATAAATTATCAAGTGGATAGCAAATTTATCGCCAGATATAAGCGATTAAAAATGAAGGAATTAAAGTCTTTGAAATGTAAATGACACAATGAAATTTTTATAGAGGTTCGAAGATGGGGTAATTCTTCTACTCCTCTCTTCTCCAACTCCCGGAGGAATCCACTAGGTAATGATCGGTATACAAAGTGGTAATGTCCCGGATACAAGTCTTGATCACACGGTGACTTGATCCTTTGGGACTCGATCTGGAGACGCCTTGATCACTCGGTGGCTTCTCGACGACTCGGCTTCTTCTTCACAGGCGTTTGCGCTTGCTACTACAACTCACTTGCTCAAGCTCTTTGGATTTGATCACGAAGCCCTCCAAAAGCTTAAGACTTGGTTCGACCTTGAACCTTCCTACAATCCTTCGTGGAATGTAGACCCCTTGTTTTGATATTTTCCTCTTCAACTGATTGAAGTTATCTTTCCTTCACGGGTGAGTGTTGGATTGATGTTCTTCGTAGTGTAGGCTTGAGGATTGAGAATATTTCAGATTTTCTAATAATTGCTTGAACGTTTTGGTTCAGGTCTATCTCTTGTGTCACTTGTGTCTCTCTTATTCTCCATTAAACTCCTCGGCCTTCTAATTTCTTTATTGATGAATTGTCTTATTTTTGAAAGTCCTTTTCGAGTTCTTGACACGGTGTAGTGCTTCCCATTGGTTCATTTCCATTTCACCTTTAGGGTTCGAGCACTCCGAGAAAGGTGGTATGGAGATATTACTTTTTAAGTAATTCTCTTGATTTACGTGCAACGGATCTTTTACAATTATCTCGACTTGACTCGCATTTCTTTGCTTTCCCCAGGTGACTTAGAGTCAGCCTTCCAATCATTGGATGACTCTTCCTGTCACTTCAACTTGAGACTTGGCTTTTCTCGAGTTGACTTGACGATACTCCACTCAATTTGCATCTCACCGCTTCTTGATAGAGTTCCGTCTACTCTTCTTTGCCATACTCACTGCCTCGCAAGTGGAGTCTTCCTTCTAGTCTTGATTGTCTTCTTGCATGTTAGGTCGTGGTCGACTTAACTCGCCTTTTGGCCACTCTATTTATTACAATGCATTTTACAGCAATAATTGGGGTGCCAACTTTCTATTCTAAGTTTTACATGGCATTCATCAAAATCTAAACAATAAATTTCCTAACACTGAGGAACTCGGCTGGATTTCTTCTCAGCTGTCCTTTCAGCACACTCAACTGACTGTTTTCCTTTTCCTTTATAACCAATGCCAGTTTGTTTGTAATTGTGCTTTGGGATAAATGTGTGTGCACCCTTTGGAGTTTTGGATTTTTGAGATACTTCATTGCTAGAAGATCCTTTTTCCAAAATCACTTTTGGAGCTTGACATAGCACAGAGGAATTAAATCCTAAGCCTGTCTTGTCTCCACATTCTCTTTTACTCATAATAAGATCATCCAATGATTTAGATGCCTTAGTGAATGAGGCAATCACATTTTTGAGGTCATTTACCCTCTTTTCTATAGCAGCAATTTCTGCTATTAGCTTAGCATTTTCAGTCTTTAAACTTTCATTCTCATCAGCTATTTGACTTAGAGTACTCAGCTCCTTAGTCATCTGTGAGTTTTGGCTTTTAGGAAGGCTATTTTCCCCATTTAGTAGTGTGTGTGAGGATTTAATGTGTTCAAAATCTTTCATCATTTTGCCTAATGAATCATAAAGATCATTGGGTGATGAAGTGTGTGTGTCACAATCACTATCACTAGAATCTGAGTGTGATGAGTTAGAGTGTACCTCATCTTCTTGGTCAGGTTGGTCTTGTTCCTTGGCCATCAAACGATCAAGGCTTCTTCTTCGAGTCACTTGAGTAGTCGCTTCACTACTCTCAATGTTGTTTCTCTTGACTTGGCTGTCTCGTGATCTCTGCACCAACATTGCCTTTTTCTTTTCTTGTCTTCTTTCTCTGAAGACCTTTCTTTCTTCTTCATTCCTGTATTTGTTGACTACAGGATATGGGCAATCAATGGCATAGTGACCTGGTTGCCTACAGTTCCAACATAGATTTTCAACCTTTTGATCGCTCTTTCCATTCTTGGATTGTCGGCCCTTTGATATTGACTTTTTGATGCTCGTTCTCTTGGTTGGCCTATCTTACCTTGACTTGGAGGAGAGAGTGAGTTCTTCGGAGGATTCGCCCTTGCCTCTCTTGTAGTTCTTATTGAAGAACTTGTTAAACCTTTTAACCATCAGGGCTATTTCCTCTTGGTCAATGACTTCTTTGACCTCAGCTCTCTTGTCATCCTTAACAATTAGAGCAGCTGTTTTGGGTACAGCTGTCTCTTCCTGGTCTTTTCTTCTCAGCTCAAATTCGTAGGCTTTGAAATATGAGAATAGCTCATGGTTGGATGTCTTGGATAGGTCCACGGAGTGTCTCATGCCATGACTTTTATATCCCACTAAGTTGGGAGACTTCTTAGAATCTTCATACACATTTCCTTCTGTGTATATTCTTTTCCAAGTGCAGATAGCTCGTTGGTAATTTCTGTGAACCGACCATCCAGTTGATCCAGGGTCTCTCCTGCGATCATTTTGAAGGTTTCAAATTTCTGTACAACCACTGATAATTTATTTTCCTTGATTTGCTCTGAGCCTTCACATATCAATGTTAGCTTGCCCCAGATTTCTTTAGCTGTTTTGTATGATTTGACTTTATTGAACATGGCTTTGTCCAAGGTTTTGTAAAGAATGTCCTTGGCCACATTGTCCAGGTTATATCTTTTTCTGTCATCATTTCTCCATTCAGCTCTTGGTTTTTCAACCATGACTGGTCTGGGAGCAACATCCTCTTCACCTTCAGCTGCAGCTCTCCTTACAGATGTGTTCACTTTTAAAATTTGCAGCAGCCCATTCTCTATCACTATCCACATCTCATCATGTAATGCTGATAGATGAGCTTGCATACGAATTTTCCAATCATCAAATTCTTCAATTGTGAACATAGGGATGCCTGTCAAATTTGCTTCCATGATAATAACGTTTAATGATAAAAAGAGTTTTGAAAAACTTAAGTACTAAAACATACTTTGAAAATTTGGAGATCTAGTTTCAGTAACCAGTGCGGAAGGCTCAATGAACCAACCGCTCTGATACCACTTGTAGGTCCCAAGGGGTGTCAGTGTAAGGTTTAGAAGAGGGGGTTGAATAAACCTTACCAACTTTTTGATTTAGTCCTTATAAATATTCAGAGTTAATACTTCACATCTGAGTACTTGATGGACAGCTAAGTTAGTTAATCGCCAGAGTTAGTTACTCAACGCACTGATTTGAGCATTGTAGAATAACTTAGCCATTTTTGACTAAAGACTTAACTCGACCGTGATTTGTTTTCAGCGGAAGACTTTACACCCTTAAATTTGGTTTAGTACTTTAGAGATTATCAAGTGGATAGCAAATTTATCAGCAGAGTTAAATAAATAAGATGCAGGAATTAAAGTCTTTGAAATGTAAATGACACGATAAGTTTTTATAGAGGTTCAAGATGGGATAATTCTTCTACTCCTCTCTTCTCCAACTCCCGGAGGAATCCACTAGGTATTAATCAAGATACAGAGTGGTAATGATCCGGATACAAGTCTTGATCACACAACCGACTTGATCCTTTGGGACTCAGGTCGAGATACCTTGGTCACGCAGTTGGCTTCTCGCGACGACTCGGCTTCTTCACAGGCATTTGCTTTGCTACTACAGCCCACTTGCTCAAGCTCTTTGGATTTGATCACGAAGCCCTCCAAAAAGTTGAGACGGTTCGACCTTGAACCTTCCTACAATCCTCCGTGGAATGTAGACCCCTTGATTCTTCAACAATTTCCTCTTCAACGATTGAAGTTATCTTTCCTTCACGGGTGAGTGTTGGATTGATTTTCTTCGTAGTTTAGGCTTGAGGATTAATCTTGAATGAATTGAGAATATCCTAGGTTCTGATTCAAATGTTTGCTTGAATGTTCGTAGTTCGAGGTAACCTTCTCTCGTGAGTCATTCCTCGCCTAGTTTATAGTGATCTTTCAAAAATCGCCCGTTGAAGAGATAAGCTTATTTTTGAAAGTCACTTGTGGTCGTTAGCTTGTCTTGTTGCATTCCTTGGAATTGCCACTTCCTCGTATGAATTGTTCTTGACTTTTCGAGTTTTGACATGGTGCGATGCTTCCCATTGGTTTATTCCTTTTGCATGCTTCTCGACCTGAGCACTTCGAGAAAGGTAGTATGGAGGTATTACTTGTTTAAGTAATTCCCTTGATTTCTCGGCAACGGATCTCTTCGATTATCTCGACTTGTTGTATTTCCTTGCTTTCCCAGGTGACATAGAGTCACTTCCAAACATTGGATGACTCTTTGTCACTTCAACTTGAGACTTGGCTATCTTGAGTTGACTTGATCGATACTTTACTCACCGTGCATCTCGAGATGCTCCTTGATCAGTTCCCGTCTTCTTTTTCTTTGCCATACTCATCTTCTTGCGGTGAGTCTTCCTTCTAGTCTCCGGTTGTCTTCTTGCATGTTTAGGCATAGCCGATTTAACAAACTTGACCCCTATTTATTACAATGCGTTTACAACGAAAATGGGGTGCCAACTTCCTATTCTAAGTTTTACATGGCATTCATCAAAATCTAAACAATAAATTTCCCAACAAAGGCAAACAGACGATGCAGGGTCTTGAGGGTCTTCAAATCCTTTTGAGGTTTACTAATGTAAATCCCAAGTCGCCTACTTTAATTCCACTGTTGTTCTCTACCCAGCTGCATTTGAACATTGGAATCCAAAAGTTGCGGTAATCGAGTTCCCATATTTCATCAATAACTCCATAAAACACCATGTCTGACACAATTGGATTTTTATCCTTTGCACTAGATACTTGCATGATGTTTGCAACTATACTTACTCCCGAGTTTTGAACAGCTCGTACACTATCACGCTCTATTGTATGATAAGTAACCCCATCAATCAAGTAACTAGAATACTTCAATACTTGATTTTTAGGTCCATGTGCAAACCACTTCAACGTTTAGGATATTTGCATATTCGAAAGATTACCCTCATCTGCAACCTATAGCAATAAGTACATTGAATGTTATGGTTTTATGGATTTAAAATATCAAGACTTCTATCTACGTGATACAACATGATAGTAATGTTACTTACTCGATCATTCAACCAAGTTATAAACAATTTGTTATGCTCATCTTGTAGTTGTTTATCTAACTTGGTTTTCCGTCCATATTTTGCCTTCAAATATGCCATGTGTTCACTGAATAATTTAATTATTAGGTAAAAATTATGGATTAAAATTAAACGATATATTAAAGATTTATGAGTTGTAGATGTTACTTAATATAATGATCCATCTCTGGCTCATTTACTAATACATAACGGTGTGCTTGCTCCCAATCCTCACAGTTAACAAGTTGCGGTTCAGCACTTGATAAAGGCCTCCTAAGATCTGGTTGCCGATGTCGGGATGAGATTCCAATTTTGTTTACATTATCTAAGCAGTCTAAGCAAAATTCAACAGGCTCCTCGACAATATAACATTCAACTATGCACCCCTTTGGCCGATTACGATTTCTCACATAAATCTTCAGCACCCTCATATATCTCTCAAATGGGTACATCCATCTATACAAAACTAGTTCACACAAATTGAGCTCCCGCACAAGATGAACAGTGAGATGAACCATGATATCAAAAAATGAAGGGGGAATATTTTTTAAGTAAACACAATGTTGTCACAATCTCCGTTTGCAAATCATCCAACTTTGGGACATCTATCACTTTGTTGCACAACATATTAAAGAAAAAACACAATCGAGTGATGGTATATCTAACATTAATAGGCAAAACACCAAAGATGGCAACCAGAAGCAATTGTTTCATTAAAGTGTGGCAATCGTGTGACTTGAGCCCCACAAGTTTCAAATATTTAATAGACATCATGTTTTTAACATTTGAAAAGTAATCTGTAAGTACCTTCATTCCCATCAAAGAGCTACAGACTTTTATTTTCCCTTCTTTGCTTAATGTGTAACAAGCTGGTGGTATGAAAGTCTTCCTCCCTCCCCCCCTGGTGCAAGTTCCGTTCTCACTCTCATTGCCACAAGGTCTAGTCTCGCTGCTACTCCATCCTTTGTCTTTCCTAGAATTTCGAGTAATGTTCCGATGATACTTTCACATACATTATTCTAGATGTGCATCAAATCTAGTACATGTCGTACATGTAAATGCTCGAATTGAGATCAAAGAATATACATTTCTTCGTCAACATGGTTTACAATCTTCTAGGCTTGATCGATTGGTGCGACTTATTTTTCCCCAAGGGCATCGAACTTCGGCTACTTTCTTCAAAACATCGCGGCCGTTTAATGGTTTTGGTGCAGGGTCAAACTCATGATTCCCATCAAAAGCCTTCTTTTGCTTTCAATATGGGTGGATTTCGCGAAGAAACCTTCTATGACCAGTAAATGACATTTTTCGGCTACGTTTCAGTAGTTTTTCATATGTTTTCTCACCACAAATATGACACGCATGATA
This sequence comes from Rehmannia glutinosa, assembly GCA_016081115.2. Taxonomy (NCBI): domain Eukaryota; kingdom Viridiplantae; phylum Streptophyta; class Magnoliopsida; order Lamiales; family Orobanchaceae; genus Rehmannia; species Rehmannia glutinosa. The sequence continues at coordinate 248,993 of CM071936.1, forward strand.
TCCCTTCACAATGCAACCTCGATGGTTCCCTAAGTCGGAAAATCATTAATTGTCCACAATAGCACCGCTTTGAGTAGGAAACTTTCAACTATTAAGCATCAATGGAAAATCATTAATTGTATCAAACAATAAACACCGCATTTGACCAGGAAATTAACATAGTGAGCATCATAAACTTTCAACTATGTGAGCATCAATGCATTAATACCTACTTCAAATAAATATTTTAAGTCCTCAATCAAAGGCTTTAAGTAAACATCGATATCATTACCCGGCTGCTTAGATACCTCCTTATTTCGAAACATCCTTTAAAATCTTGGGATAGGTGGAAAGTACCACAAAACCTTTCGCGGGAATTCCTTCGTATGTCTTGGAGTTCTTGCTAACCTTCCATCTTGAGACATCGCAAGTGTGACAAGTAGTACGTGTTAGGAAATTTATTTTGTAGATTTTGATGATACCATGTAAAACTTAAACTAGAAAAGTTGGCAACCCATTTTCCTTGTAATTTGCATTGTAATAGATAATTTGGAAAAGCCGAGTCAAGTCGACTATGCCTAGAAATACAAGAAGTCAATCAAGATCAAGTGAAGACTCATTGCAAGACAATTTGGTGGAAAAGAAGAAAAGTCAAGAACTAGATTGAAGGTGTATCAGCTGTGTGAAGAGTCAGTCAAGTCAACTCAAGAAGCCAAGTCTCAAGTTGAAGTGACAAATGAGTCATCCAAAGATTGGAAGCTAACTCAAGTCACCTGGGGAATAAAAGATTGCAGTCAAGTCAAGACAACTGAACGAGATCCATTGATGAAAGTCAAGAATGTTACTCAGAATGGTAACATGTTAAAGTTGTCAGATATAAAGTGTTAGTTCCAGTTGTGTGCAATAGGAACAAACCAATGCGAAGCATTGCACTAAGTGTCAGAAATGCTGCAATGCTGCAAGACATTAAATACGAGGAAATGTCAACATCAAGGACTGGGACAAGACAAGCGAACGAACACAAGTGCCTTTTGAAATTACCCTCTCTTCAACGGGCAAAATTTCAAAAGTTCACTATAAAAGGCTGAGGAAATTCATTGAGAAAATGTTACCTTGCACACCTGAGAAATCAACCAATATTCAAGCAATTAACCTGTAAATATTCTAAAGTATATTCAAGCAAATCCTCAGGCCTGAAACTCGAATAAAATCGATCCAACACAAGTTGTGAAGGAAAGACAACTTCAAATCTGTTGAAGAGGAAGCTATTGAAGAATCAAAAGGGGTCTACATTCCAAGTAGGATTGTAGGAAGGTTCAAGGTCGAACCAGTATCAAGTGATTGGAGGGCTTCATGATCAAATCCAAGAGCTTGAGAAAGTGAGTTGAAGTAGCAAGGCAGCTGCCCTGTGAAGAAGTTGAGTCGCAAGAGAAGCCAGTTATGTGACCAAGGTTGTCTCTAGACTGTTCACCACGTTGTAAACTGATCTGTTACATAGTGGATTCCTCCAGGAGTTGGAGAAGAGAGGATTAGAAGAATTACCCCATCTTCGAACCTCTATAAAAATTAACTGTGTCATTTATTTTTAGCACATTTATATTTCTGCATACTTACATCATATCTGCTGATAAACTCATATTTGCTATTCAACTGATTAATAACCAAGTGCTAAAATCAAGTGTTAAAACAAGATTAAAATAATTCAAAGGATGTTAAGTCTTCCGCTGATAAAACCAACACAGCCAAGTTAAAGTTCAGGTTAAACAACCGAGTTATTCAATCAACAGCTCTATCGAGTGTGTTGAGTGGCTAACTTAGCTGAATAACCAACTTAGTTGTCCCTCAAGGACACAGCTGTTTGAGTTAACTCTGTTATAATTTTTAAAAGGACTAAAATCGAAATTTTTTTAAGGTTTATTCAACCCCCCCTTCTAAACCTTACTCACACCCCTTGGGACCTACAAGTGGTATCAGAGCGGTTGGTCCATTGAGCCTTCCGTACTGGTTACTGAACTATATCTTTATCTTTTCAAAAAGGTTTTAAACACTTGCATTTTCAAAATATTTCACTTTTAGCTCAGTTATTATCATGGAAACAAACTTGACATGCATTCCTATGTTCACGGTTGAAGAATTTGATTATTGGAAAATTTGTATGCAGGCTCATCTATATGCTCTACACGATAAAATGTGGCTTGTGATAGAGGATGGGCCACTGCAAATATTGAAAGTGAACACGGCTGCAATAAGAGCAGTTGCAGCTGAAGGAGAAGAAGTTGTTGCTGAAGCAAGACCAACCATGGTTGAAAAACAAAGGACTGAGTGGACAAATGAAGATAGGAAGAGATACAACTTGGACAATGTGGCCAAGGACATACTTTACAATACTTTGGACAAAGCATTGTTCAACAAAGTCAAATCTTGCAAATCTGCAAAAGAAATCTGAAATAAACTGACTTTAATTTGTGAAGGATCAGAACAAATTAAAGAAAATAAATTGTGTATTGCTGTTCAAAAATTGGAAAAAATGTTTGTAGGTTAAACCATGGATCAGCTAAATGCCAGATTCACTAAGATCACAAATGAGCTTTCAGCTCTTGGGAAGGAATATACACAAAAGAAAATATGTATGAAGATCCTAAGAAGCCTCCCAGCTGAATGGGAAATGAAAACTATGGCTCTGAGACATTCCATGAGCTATTCTCAGACCTCAAAGCCTATAAGTTTGAGCTGAGAAGAAAAGATCAAGAGGAGACAGTTGCACTGGTAGTCAAGGATGGAAAGAGAGCTGAACCAAAGGAAGCCATATACCAGGAGGAAATTGCCCTAATGGTTAAAAGATTCAACAAGTTCTTCAATAAGAACTATAAAAGAAACAAGGGTGAAACATCCACGAGACATTCAACTTCCTCTAAGTCAAGGGAAGATAAGCCACCCAAGAGAGCTGAGAATCAAAGGGTAGAATATCAGAGAACTGATAACCCAAGAACAAAAAGAGCTGGTCAAAGAGCTGATCAAAGAGCTGAGAACCTGTTGCAGACAACAGGACATTTTGTGGTTGATTGTTCCTATCCACCAGTCAACAAATATAGGAATGAAGAAGAAATAAAAGTCTTTAGAGAAAGAAGACAGGAAAACAAGAAAGACATGTTGGCTGCTGAGACTGCTGAGACAACTAAGTCTAAAGAAGCAGCAGACTCAGAGAGTAGTGAAGCTGACTACTCAAGTGACTCTAAAGAAGAGGCCATGATCTGTCTTATGGCTAAAGAACAAGATCAACAGGACAAGAAGATGAGGTACACTCTAACTCATCACATTCGATTCAAGTGATAGTGATTGTGATACACACACTTCATCACCCACTGGTCTTTATGATTCATTAGGCAAAATGATGAAAGATTTTGAGCATATTAAATCCCCACACACACTTCTAAATGAGGAAAATAGCCAGCTCAAAAGCCAAAACACACAGCTGACTAAGGAGTTGAGCACTCTAAGTCACATAGTTGATGAGAAGACAAAGCTGAAGGCTGAGAATGCCAAAATGATAGCAGAGATAGCTGCTATAGAAAAAAGGGAAAAAGACCTCAAAAATGTGATTGCCTCATTTGCAAAGGCATCCAAATCATTGGATGATCTTATCATGAGTCAAAAAGAATGTGGAGATAAGACAGACATAGGATTCAATTCCTTTGTGCACAGTCAAACTCCAAGAGTGATTTTGGAAAAATGATCTTCAAGCAATGAAGCATCTCAAAAATCTAAAACACCAAATGTTGCACCCACATTCACTCCTAAGCACAATTACAAACAAACTGGCCTTCAATATAAAGAGAAAGGAAAACAACCAGTTGAGTATGCTGAGAGGACAGCTGAGAAGAAATCCAGCAGAGTTCCTCAACAAACTCCAAACAGAAAATACTCTGTGAAAAGCAAACAGAGCTACCAGAAACCCTAGAAATTTCATCAGAGAAATACATATGATGGGAATGGTAGAAACTATCCAAACCAAGCTGATTGGAACAATGTGAAATATCAGCAAACACCAATGGAATACAAGCCTAAATGGCAAAGACATAAACCTCAGTAAAGGTCATTCCAAAGGGTAAATAGCTATTATCAGCACACATATGCACCCATGCACTACACTCAGAAACATCACAACTATCCTAAGAAAGCAATTGCAAAAACACACACACAGGCATACAGAAAAAAGAGACAGATGTATGAACCTAAAAACCCCAAGCAATTTGCTAATGTGCACTACGATTATGGGCGGTGATAGATAAAAACCTCTTAGAGTCAAGTCCTTTGGCTAAAGGTTGGTTGGACCATCTTATAGCACTAACTCCTCAGGACCCAGGCAAGTATGGGTACCTAAAAACTAATTTCCTTGATTGCAGGTTCAAGGAACAAAGTGCAAGGAACCTGGTACATGGATAGTGGGCATTCCCGGACATATGACAGAAACAAGAAAAACCTGTCAAGATTCAAGGAGATTAGAGGTGCAAAAGTCATATTTGGAGGAAATGAAGCTCCAGAGGAAATCAAAGGCACAAGATCTATCAAGAAGAATGAATTGGAAATCACAAATGTTGCTTATGTTGAAGGCCTCAACTTCAACCTGTTAAGCATCAGTCAACTCTGTGACAAGGGCTACAATGTTGGATTCAATATGGGAGTGTGCGGATCAAAGATCTTTGAATCAAATGAAATAGTGATACAAGGATCAAGACAGAAGAATATGTATGTGGTAGATTGGTCTACTGCTACACCAAGCACTTGTCTGTTAGCAAAGAGCACAACAAAATCATGTTGGTTGTGGCACACGAAGCTAAGTCATCTGAACTTCAAGACAATAAACAAGCTTGCAAGGAGTCATCTTGTGTAAGAATTGCCAGACTCAGTATACAAGAAGGAAAGTGTATGTGATGCATGCGAGATGGGAAAGCAAATAAAATCTTCATTCAAGGACAAGCCAAGTCCTTCTTCAACAAGGATATTACATCTGTTGCATATGGATTTATTCGGTCCAGTTGAACCAGCCATCATAAGTGGAAAGAAATACACCTTAGTGGTGGCAGATGGTTATTCAAGATATACATGGACAATCTTCATGTGTAAAAAGAAGAAAATTTTGCAGAAGTTACCTCAGCTGATCAAAAGAGTTCAAAATGAAAAAAGCCAAACCATTATAAAAATAAGGTCCGATAGAGGAACTAAGTTTGTCAATTGGATAATTACTCGATGATTGTGTTCAAAATGGTATTGCTCATGAGTTATCTGCAGCAAGAACTCCACGTGAGAATGAAGTAGCGGAGAGAAGGAACATAACTCTCAAGGAAGCTGCAAGGACCATGTTAGTTGAAGCTAGATTGCCTAAGAGATTTTGGGCTGAAGCCATTAACACTGCATGCTATACTCAAAATAGATGCATGATCAACAAACAATTAACTAAGACTCCCTATGAGATTTGGATAGGGAGAAAGCTAAATGTTGGATACTTCAGGATATTTGGATGTAAATGTTTCTTCCATAACAATGCCAATGATAATTTGAAGGCTTTTAATGCTAAAGCTGATGAAGGTATCTTTTTGGGATACTCAGTTGAGAGCAAAGCCTATAGAGTCTTGAACAAGAGAACTATGGTCACAGAAGAGTCTATCCATGTGGTTTTGATGAACCCAATGTGAATGGAGAAGACATTGAAGAGTTAGCTGACAAGATGAATCACCAACCGTGCGAGAAGAGTCCTTATGTTGAAGTCAAGTAAGAGCAATCACCCAGATGAAGATGATATAGCTGAATCTCAAAGACAACTGGAAAGTCTACAGCTGAATAAAGATGAAAGAGCTGTTCAAAACAACTTAGCTGCGAGACGGTTGAATCCAACTGACTTGCTCCAACCTGATGTGAGATGGTTGAGAGACCATCCACCAGTGTTAGGTATTGGAGATGTTAGAGATGGCATAAGAACCAGATCCAGAGCACAACATGAAGCAATGTTCACTTGTTTTATTTCCCAAATAGAGCCAAAAGATGTATTTCAAGCATTGGAAGATACACATTAGATTCAAGCCATGCAAGAAGAGCTGAATCAATTTGAAAGAAACAAGGTATGGGAATTGGTGCAGAGACCAACCCATCAAAATGTTATTGGCACAAAATGGGTTTTCAGAAACAAGATGAATGAGAAAGGATCTGTGGTGAGAAACAAAGCAAGATTGGTAGCCAAAGGGTATTGCCAAGAAGAGAGTATAGATTTTGATGAAATCTTTGCTCCTGTTGGAAGATTGGAAGCAATAAGGATGTTTTTGCCTATGTGCACATAAGAACTTCACTTTGTGTATCAAATGGATGTGAAGAGTGCATTTCTAAATGGACAGCTAGAGGAAGAAGTCTATGTTGAACAATCTCCAGGTTTTGAGCAGAAGACTATTGGAGATAAGGTGTACAAGCTCAAGAAAGCCCTATATGGTGAAACATGCACCAAAAAGCATGGTATGATACATTGTCTCAATTTCTAATCGACAATGGATTTACCAAAGGCAAAGTGGATAGAACTCTCTTGAGAATTCAAGATGGAGAAAGTATATTGCTTGTTCAAATATATGTGGATGATGTTGGGAAATCATTTTGTAGATTTTGATGAATGCCATATAAAACTTAGAATAGGAAGTTGGCACCCCATTTTTGTTGTAAACTCGCATTGTAATAGATAGGAAATTTGGTCAAGTGAGTTAAGTCGCTATGCCTAAACATGCAAGAAGACAATCGGATACTAGAAGGAAGACTCACTGCAAGACAGTGAGTATGGCAAAGAAGAGAAGACGGGAACTCGATGAAGGTGCGGTGAGATGCGGTGAGTGAAGTATCGATCAAGTCAACCCAAGACAACCAAGTCTCAAGATCGAAATGACGGAAGAGTCATCAAATGATTGGAAGCTAACTCAAGTCACTGGGGATGTGAAGAAAATGTAGTCAAGTCAAGACAATCGAAAGAGATCCGTTGCATGAGAAATCAAGAGAATTACTTAAACAAGTAACACTTCCATACTACCTTTCTTGGAGTGCTCGATTCGAAGCGTGCAAAAGGAATAAACCAATGGGAAGATCGCACCATGTCGAACTCGAAAAGTCAAGAATCATTCATACGAGGAAATGGAATCTCCAAGGATCGCAACAAGACAAGCCAACGACCACAAGTGACTTTCAAAAATAAGCCTTATCTCTTCAAACGGGTATTTTTGAAAGATCACTATAAAAGGCCGAGGAATAACTCGAGAGAAGGTTACGAACCACCAACATTCAAGCAAACATTTGAATCAGAACCTAAAATATTCTCATGTCATTCAAGATTAATCCTCAAGCCTACATTACGAAGAAAATCAATCCAACACTCACCGTGAAGGAAAGATAACTTCAATCAGTTGAAGAGGAAGATTTTTGAAGAATCAAGGGTCTACATTCCACGGAGGATTGTAGGAAGGTTCAAGGTCGAACCAGTCTCAAGTTTTTGAAGGGCTTCGTGATCAAATCCAAGAAGCTTGAGCAAGTGGGATGTAGTAGTAAAGCGAGATGCCCTGTGAAGAAGCCGAGTCGCACGAGAAGCCATTTGCGTGACCAAGGCATCTCGCATCTAAGTCCCAAAGGATCAAGTCACGGTTGTGTGATCAAGACTTGTATATGGATTGTTACCACGTACATCGATCAATACTTAGTCGATCAATACTTAGTGGATTCCTCCAGGAGTTCGAACCTCTATAAAAACTTATCGTGTCATTTACATTTCAACACTTTAATTCCTGCATCTTATTTGTTTAACTCACGATAAATTTGCTATCCACTTGATAATCTCTAAGTGCTAAAACCAAGTATTAAATCAAACTAAATCTAATTTAAGGGTGTTAAGTCTTCGCGATAACAAATCACGGTCGAGTTAAGTCTTTAGTCAATACAATGAGTTATTCTATCAACGGCTCGCCGAGACTCTTTTTGAGTGACTAACTCTATTTGATTAACTAACTTAGTTGTCCATCAAGGACACAAGCGTGAAGTATTAACTCGAATATTTAAAAAGGACTAAATCGAAAAGTTGGTAAGGTTTATTCAACCCCCCTTCTAAACCTTACACTCACCCTCGGGGACCAACAAGTGGTATCGAGCGGTTGGTTCATTGAGCCTTCCATGACCAGTTATGAACTCGATCTCCAAATTTTTCAAAGTCTGTTTTAGCACTTAAGTTTTCAAAACTCTTTTTACCATCAAAAGTTATTATCATGGAAGCAAATTTGACACGCATCCCCATGTTCACTAGTGAAGAATTTGATGATTGGAAAATCCGTATGCGCAGCTCATCTATCAAAGATTACATGATGAGATGTGGATAGTAATAGAGTATGGGCCATCGCAAATCTTGAAGGTGAACAGTTTGTAAGGAGAGTGCAAGTGAAGGTGAAGAGGATGTTGCTCCCCGGACCCTATGGTTGAAAAACCAAGAGAATGGACAAATGATGACAGGAAAAGATATAACTTGACAATGTGGCCAAGGACATTCTTTACAAAACCTTGGACAAAGCTATGTTCAACAAAGTCAAATCATGCAAAACGGCTAAAGAAATGGGACAAGCTAACATTGATTTGTGAAGGCTCGGAGCAAATCAAGGAAAATAAACTATCGGTTGTTGTATAGAAATTTGAGAATTTCAAAATAATCGCAGAGAGACCTTGGATCAACCGGATGCTCGATTCACGTAAATTACCAATGAGCTATCGCACTTGGAAAAGAATATACACGAGAAGGAAATGTGTATTAAGATTCTAAGAAGTCTCCCAACTTAATGGGAAATGAAGATCATGGCACTAAGACATTCCATGGACCTATCCAAGACATCCAACCATGAGCTATTCTCGGATCCCAAAGCCTACGAATTTGAGGTGAGAAGAAAAGACCAAGAGGAGATAGATGTGCCCAAAACAATTTGCTCTAATTGTTAAGGATGGCAAGAGAGCGAGGTCAAAGAAGTCATTGACCAAGAGGAAATAGCACGATGGTTAAAAGGTTTAACAAGTTCTTCAATAAGAACTACAAGAGAGGCAAGGGCGAATCCTCCAGAAGACACTCGGCTCCTCCAAGTCAAGGGAAGATAGGCCAACCAAGAGAACGAGCATCAAAAAGTGAATATCAAAGGGCCGACAATCCAAGATGGAAAGAGCGATCAAAAGGTTGAAAATCTATGTTGGAGGCTGCAGCAACCAGGTCACTATGCCATTGATTGCCCATATCTGTAGTCAACAAATCTTTGGAATGAAGAAGAAAGAAAGGTCTTGAGAGAAAGAAGACAAGAAAAGAAAAAGGCAATGTTGGCTGCAGACTGGCGAGACAAAGCCAAGTCAAGAGACACACGTGATGAGAAAGTAGTGAAGCGACTACTCATGTGACTACGAAGAAGAAGCATTGATTTGTTTGATGGCCAAGGAACAAGACCAACCCGACCAAGAAGATGATGTACACTTTGACTCATCACACTCGATTCTAGTGATAGTGATATGACACACACACTTCATCACCCAATGATCTTTATGATTCATTAGGCAAAATGATGAAAAATTTGAACACATTAAATCCTCACACACACTACTAAATGAGGAAAAAACAAACCTACTCAAGAGCAAAACTCACGGTGACTAAGGAGAGTACTCTAAGTCAAATAGTTGATGAGAATGAAAGTCTAAAGACTGAAAATGCTAAGCTAATAGCAGAGATAGATGCTATCGAAAAGAGGGAAAATGACCTCAAAAATGTGATTGCCTCATTCACTAAGGCATCTAAATCATTGGATGACCTTATTATGAGTCAAAGAGAATGTGGAGACAAGACGGGCTTAGGGTTTAATTCCTCCGTGCTATGTCAAGCTCCAAAAGTGATCTTGGAAAAAGGATCTTCAAGCAATGAAGTATCCCAAAAATCCAAAACTCCAAAAGGTGCACACATTTATTCCAAAGCACAATCACAAGCATACTTGGCCTTGGATATAAAGGAAAAGGAAAAAAACGAGGAAGAAATCCAGTGAGTTCCTCAAAGAAACTCCAAACAGAAATACTTTTAAAGAAGAAACAGAGCTACCAAAAACCCCTAAGTTCTATAAAAGAAATACATATGAAGGGAATGGTAGAAAGCACCAAGCCAAGTGATTGGAATAATGTGAACTATCAAAGCAAAGACCTATGGAATATAAGCCCAAATGGCAAAAGCCTAGAACTCAAAGCAAAGGCCATTCCAAAGGTATAAGAGCTTTCATCAAAGACACATATGCACCTAGGCACTACATCAAAGACATCACAACTACCCAAAGAAGGCAATTGCTAAAACACATACACGGACATACGAGACAAAAGAGACAGTTGTATGAACCTAGAACCCCAAGCAATTTGCCAAAATTAATTATGATTATGGGACTAATAGATGGCAACCCCTTAGAGTCAAAACATTTGGCTATAGGTTGGTTGGATCATCTTACAATACTAACCCCTCAGGACCCAGACAAGTATGGGTACCTAAAACTTAATTTCCTTGATTGCAGGTTCAAGGAACAATTTGAGTGCCAAGGAACTTGGTACATGGATAGTGGGTCATTCGGACACATGACAGGAAACAAGAAAAATCTGTCAAAATTCAAGGAAGTCGAGGTGCAAAAGTCATATTTGGAGGAAATGAAGCTCGGGGGAGAAATAAGAGGCATTGGATCCATCAAGAAAAATGGATTAGAAATCACAGATGTTGCATATGTTGAAGGACTCAACTTCAACTTGCTAAGCATCAGCCAACTCTGTGACAAGGGTTATAATGTTGGATTTAACATGGGTATATGCCAAATCAAGGATACTGAATCAAATGAAGTTGTGTTGCAAGGATGCGCAGACAAAAGAACATGTATGTCGTGGATTGGTCAATCGCAACACCAAGCACTGTCTATTAGCAAAGAGCACAGTGAGTCAAGTTGGTTGTGCCACAAGAAATCGAGTTACCTGAATTTCAAAACGATTAACAAGCTTGCGAAGCAATCTTGTGGAAGGACTTCAGACTTCGAGATACAAGAAGGAGAGTATATGTGACACATGTCGAGGGGAAAACAAATTAAATCATCATTCAAAGAAAAGACATGTCCATCTTCAACAAGAATATTGCATGTGCTACATATGGATCTATTTGGTCCAGTTGAACCAGCTAGCATAAGTGGGAAGAAATACACTTTGGTGGTAGTAGATGACTACTCAAGATATACATGGACAATATTCATGTGTAAGAAGAAAAAACTCTACAGAAACTACCACACGGTGATGAAGAGGATTCAAAATGAGAAAAGTCAAACCATTATCAAAATAAGATCGGAGGAACCGAGTTTGTCAATGGTATAATAACTCGAAGATTGTATTGAAAATGGTATTGGTCATAAATTATCTGACAAGGACTCCACAAAAAATGGAGTTGCGAGAAAGAAGAATAGAACTCTCAAAGAAGCAAAGAAGGACCATGTTAGTGACGGGGGCTACCTAAAAGATTTTGGTTGAAGCAATAAACACAAAGCTACACTCAAAATAGATGCATGATAAAGCAGGGCGGTGACAAAGACTCCTATGAGATTTGGACAGGAGAAAGCCAAATGTTGCATATTTTAGAATATTTGGATGCAAATGCTTCATCCATAACAATGGCAAAGAAAATTTAAAGGCTTTTGATGCTAAAGTTGATGAAGGTATTTTCTTGGGATACTCGGTGAAAGCAAAGCCTCTGAGTACTCAACAAGAGGACTATGGTTACAGAGGAATCCATTCATGTAGTGTTTGATGAGCCGAATGTAAATGGAGAAGACATTGAAGAATCGGTGATAAAGTCGAATCAACCAACCATGCGAGAAGAGTCCCTATGTCAAGTGGAAAGTCGGAATTATATATCCAGATGAAGATGAGATAGTTGAATCTCAAAAGCAGTTTGGAAAATCTGCAGACTAAGTGATGACGAGAGAGCTGATCAAAGCAACACATTCGCAAGACGATTGAATCCAGCTAACTTACTCCAACCTGATGTAAGATGGCTGAGAGACCATCCACCAGAACTAGTCATTGGAGATGTAAGAGAAGGTGTCAAAACAAGATCCAGAACTCAACAAGAAGCAATGTTCACCTGCTTCATCTCACAAATAGAGCCTAAAGATGTGTCACAAGCACTGGATGACACACATTGGATTCAAGCCATGCAAGAAGAGCTGAATCAGTTTGAAAGAAATAAAGTGTGGGAACTGGTTCAAAGACCTACCCATCAAAATGTTATTGGCACTAAATGGGTATTCAGAAACAAGATGAATGAGGAAGGTTATGTGGTAAGAAACAAAGCAAGATTGGTAGCCAAAGGATATTGCCAAGAAGAAGGAATAGATTTTGATGAAACTTTTGCTCCTGTGGCAAGATTGGAAGCCATAAGGATGTTTCTTGCCTATGTAGCTCACAAGAACTTTATTGTATATCAAATGGATGTAAAGAGTGCATTCCTTAATGGTTTAGTGGAAGAAGAAGTATATGTTGAACAATCTCCAGGATTTGAGCGAGAAGATTCTTAGAGATAAGGTATATAAACTCAAGAAAGCTCTATATGGATTGAAACAGCACCCAGAGCATGGTATGACACATTGTCACAATTCTTGATCGGGAACGGATTCACAAAAGGAAAAGTGGATAGAACACTCTTTGGAATTCAAGACGGGAAGAGCATCCGCTTGTTCAAATATATGTGGATGACATCATTTTTGGATCCACAAACAAAGAGTCGTGTGATAAATTTTCAAACCTCATGCAAAGCAAATTCGAAATGAGCATGATGGGAGAGCCGACATTCTTCCTTGACTCCAAGTGAAACAAAGTGAAGGATGGAACCTTCATAAGTCAAACAAAATACACCAGAGATTTAATGAAGAAATTTGGTATGGAAGAGAAGTCTCGTAAAAATACCAATGAATACATCATCAAAATGGACATGGATGCAGATGGAAAAGCAGTAGATCAAACAAGATACTGAGCACTTATTGGATCATTGCTTTATCTCACAAAGCAAAAAGCAGGACAAACATCACCTTTGTTGTAGGTGTATGTGCAAGATTTCAATATGCTCCAAAAAGAAAGCCATATGATCGCAACCAAGAGGATTTTGAGATATTTGAAAGGAAACCAAGAAGTTGGCTTATGGTATCCAAAGGAAGTGGATTCAAGCTAATTGGCTATTCGGACTCGACTATCTTTGGATGCAAAGTTGACAGAAGAGCACCTCGGCACATGTCAAATGCTTGGAAATAGGCTAATTTCCTGGTTTAGCAAAAAGCAAAATTCAATAGCCACCCTACACCGGTGGCGAGAATACATAGATGCGGGCAAATTGTTGTGCCCAAGTCCTATGGATGAGACAAAGTGAGAGACTATGAAGTTGAAGAAAAGGAAATTCCAATCATGTGTGATAACACAAGTGCAATTGCAATCACTCAAAATCATGTGTTGCACTCAAGAACAAAGCATATCGATGTCGATATCACTTCATAAGAGATCATGTTGAAAAGAAGGACATGATCTTGGAATATATTTCAACCGATAAACGATTGGTGACATATTCACAAAACCATTATGTGAGTCAAGATTTGAAGAACTCAAGCATGAATTAGGATTAATTGAACTGAGTTGACACTCAGAAGACTCAAAGAAAAGAAATGAAACACGAAAAGGGAAAAAGAGCAGAACTCTCAAATCAGCTAAGTGAATTAGCCGTATCGAAAAGACAATGAAAGTTATTTGTCGGTGAGTATTTACATGCAAGAAAAGAAGAGTTAAAATCGGCTAAGGGGCAAGCTGAGTCATTTATGAGCAAAGTGACAAAAAATCGTTTTTACTAAGTGGGAATGTTTTTAAGAATGACATCAAGATAATTATGACGTGTACAGTAAAAGCTACACACCAAGCTTATGATTGGATATAAATGTTGCCGCATTAAATACGAGACATTAAATGCAAATCGGCGTGCAAGATCTAAGCCGTTGATTTTGATCACATTTCAAAAACCACCTGCACGTCCTTTTATGAACCATATTTAAACTCTTTCGTCCGTTTCTCTCACACATTACCAAAAACTGTTCATTTCTCTCTCTCAGAAGCAAAGGCAAAAACTCTCTCTCAAAACCCTATCAATCTTCAAATCACCTTCTAAGTTTCATTCGGTGAAATACTGAAAAATGGCATCTACTCATGATTTTGTCAATCTAGGAAAGCAAATCCACACCGGTCTCTTTGTGGATTTCGAGGGTATGGTCAAACAGGGTCCGATGATGCCTCGTAAAGAAGATCGCTAAAAACTAGAAATGTCCGGGCTAAAACCATTTCTCGACGATGGAGTTTCCGATGACCTATGTGGAAGAGGTCGCACAGCGATTCTACGTGAACGCCGAGATTCATGATGAGGGGATCAAATCCTCATTCACGGGAAGGAGTTCATCATTATCGCCAGGATCGGCGGGAACACTTCGTTACCGGTGGAAGGAATGCCGTAAATCAATGAAGGCGATGTTGACTTGGCCGCTACTTGGAAGGAAGTAGCTAAGATCGACTATCTTTGAAAAAGATAGTCTACACTGACTAACAAGAGGTCTGGCTGAAAGAAGACTATCACAAATTGTTGGACATCGTTGCCAAATGCATAGACATCAAATTTGGCGACTTTGACCAACCCGTCTAAAGCAAAATTGATCGTAATGGCCGCGATCATTGAAGAAAAGAAAATGAACTAGCTGAGTTTGTCTACAAAGCAGACTCGCGAGTAACATTGGGAACAAATCCTTCAAGGAGGATGGAATGTTTGGAGGTTCCTAGATACGGATCTGACCGGTGATTGGCCGGTTGATGGAGGTAAAAGGAGTCCCTCTTCGACATGGAAATGCGTTCCATGTAAACAAGAGGATGTTCGATCAAACCTCCGTGGCGCACGTAAGAGAGCCTACGCTAAAAGAGTCGTCACGAGTGAGGGGGAATCGGTGACCTCAAGATACTGATTGTTTCCTCTCCTCCAAAGAAAAAGGCTACCCCGCAGATGCTAAGAAAACTCGCCCCTGCGGCAAAGAAAGAAAAACAAATCGCTCTCCCGCCCGTATCCCGAGTCACCGCCCGCAGCCGTGTCTCCCGCCCCGCAGCCGCAGAGAGAAGGAATCCCAAATACTTTCTCCGGTCGTCAAGAAGAGGAGAACGATAAGCCAAGATGGCCGGCTCTCGAGAAGAAGACGACAAAGATCGGCCCCGCGCCCAAGACTCGAGAAGAAACCTTGTTAGAACCGTAAATCCCCTCGGTTCAAATAAGAAGAAGAAGAAGAAGACTCTTCAAGCATGCCCGAGCTTGAGAAACCGTCCGAGTCGCCCACTCAGTGGAGAAGATACCCGAGACCGCCGGAGAAGTGGAGTCTCAGTGATTGATGAAAACAAAGTCTGCGAGGCCGATCAGCAGAGGCAACTCGATGACCCCGGTATAGACATTTAACAGTGAGGAACAAGGCCTGGTGAGACAACCAAATCACTTGTTGACAAGGTTGTCTCTCCACCGTAATAGAGGCTGCTTGAAGGTGTCGAATAGTGTGAAGTCTGCTACCCTTAATACCTGGAAATAAGGGCCAGCAAGAGAATGATGAAGACGATGTAATCATGCACTCTCCATTGTATCCCAAACATCCAAAATCGTCTGCGAGAGCGGAGAAAATGGAAGTCGGCCTATCCATAGTGCGGTTTGAAAATCCGAGTTCATTCTTTGAGGAAGAAGAACTCTTGATTTCATGAGATGGACCGCGATCTTGCAAGCCCTTGACGAGAATAATTGCATCAATATACTTGGAGAATCAAAAAAAGAAAATGAACGGGCTAAAGCGGTGAGGCGCAGAGGCACGTGAGAAGGCCAAAGATCTCGCCCTCTCACCGCACCACAGAACATACATCATCCGCACCTTGGCGTCTATCGAAAGTGATGAGGATCGGACCATTTCTTTCGCCACGAAGAGTTGCAAATGCAAAGAAGCAATGGAAGAATCCAGAATCCTTCATGAGCAAAGAATGATGGAGGGACCAGGAGAGTCCTCCAAAACACGGTGGAGATTGACCCATGGGAGTGGCAAAGATATTGCAACCTTGTTGTTTGCCGCCACCACTTCCCAACTCACTCGGAAGAAGGAATTAAGGAACTGGCGATGAAACCGGGATAGTGGGGACCCCGGTCGAGCCAACCCCTAATGAAGGTGTCTTGCCACCTGTCCCAACGGCTGAATACTCGGTGGAAACAGTCGGGAGTCCGGGAGACGAGTGACCCTATTCAAGTCACTCGGTGGTGTGCCAGGTGAGGGGGAAACTCCCTCCACCTGCGGCAAGGTCGAAGGATCTTGCGGTGACTCCACAATGAATCTAGGAGGCGAAGTGGAAAAGGAACAAACACAAAGTACACAAAGCAAGTTGTCATCAACGAGGCTCAGGACGATTGAGACTATCTCGGTGAGGTGCCAACCGCTCTACGAAGGCTAATGATGCCTTGTTGATGCGGTCGAGGCATGAGGAAGTACTGACCCTGGGAGTTAACACTCTGGGCAACGAAAGTGCAATCCATGGAGTTGAGACTCCAATGGATGCCACCGCAGAAGACCCTAAGACAGCTGACACTATCGAAAGGGATGTCCAAGGCCTCGTTGTAGTTGAGACTGCAGGAGGTAATGAAGGCCAATGGGAGGTTGAGACTTCCCGGGGTAAAGAAGCTGAAGTACAGAACATCCCTCCTGCTATCATTGATCCATCAGAAAAGGAGATAAGTGCACTTCACGATTCCCAGGATAATCTGATGTAACCTTTCTCGGGATTGGAAGGAGACGATGAAGCCGAGTCATCCCCCGTGGATCGATCCAAAAGACTCGGTGAGGATGTTCCAACCACGAGTAAGTCGACCTCAAGACTACTCGCCAAACTTTCAACTTTGATGATGAGCCACCCATGGAAATCTCATCATCGTCCGATGACGCTTTTGATAAGGCCAAGGACCGTCAACTAATTTGGATAAATGTTTGAGACCAACGGTTTGTTGAGATAGATGAGGCTCGGCAAGTCGGGTCGATTTCACAATGAGACTGTAGCTAAATCGAGTCCACCGCTCGGGCTCCCCTGCGCAGCAGATCGATTTCACGAGAGGACTTCACGAGCACCACTCATCATTGAACAAATCCCGTTGCCCGTGATGATCCCTTTGTAGAATCATTTCCCTTCTCTCCGGAGGTACCCGACCTCCCTGGAGAATCGAAAGAGATCTCGAGTGCTTCCCTGCACTGGGACGAGATCTTGTCATTCCATCGAGACACCATCGTTCGGTGACTATGATTTTGACGCCGCTGGCGGTCACCAAAACAGAGGGAATAGTTGAAGTTCGGGAGGTGTTCAAAGCATTATTTGTTGAAATTGAAGCGGATGGAGAGGCACCAGGCCTCGATGGACATGAGATCGGATAACGGGGATGCCAACCTTATTGTTGACTTGAGAGGCATAATAGTCAATCCGGGAGTGGTGGCAACATCAAGAAACAATGCGTGTGGAACAAGCTAGATATTTTGAACATTGTTCAACAAGTCGTTGGTTGCGAAATGAGAATGCCGATGCAAAGACAAAATTGAAAGAGCACATTGAGCAAATGCATGAATCTCACATCCGAGATAAAGCCTTTGCATGAGCAAAATAAGAATGAGCTCCTCTGCGTATGGAAGAAAACATGGATCGAAAATTGATCTTTCTCATGGCTGAGATGCGATTGATTAAAGTGAATCCAACGCTACTCGTTATGAGTTTCGCAAAGATACTCGCATGAGAATCAAAGCGTAACTCGGCTATCGCAGACTCGACTTCCTACTCGCTAGTTTATTTCTAGAGGTTACTCTCTCCTTCGATGATGCCAAAAAGGGGGAAGAGGAATACCTAAAATCTTGAAGGATCTCAAGTTGAGAAGGAGGAAGCATTTGTGAAGGAAAGGGAAAGACAATTGAGGAAGTATGAGAGAAAAGAAAGGGAAGTCTCGTTGAGGGGGAAGGATCGAAAGATATGACCTTGATGATTGCTAAAACCCCCAACAAAGTCTTGTCACAATCGATATTATCACCAAACTCGGTGACTCGCCACTCCAACACTTTTTGTACCAATGGTCGAAAAGAGAGAAAAGATGGAAGCAGGATGGAGGAAGTGGAAGGAAGGATGAATGCCCGAGTTATGGATATTCGAACAACATGGAGGCATTCCGGAGACAGAGACACTTATGCCATCTCGATGTTGAACCGAGCCAAGATCAGTTGATGAATTTAAATCGCCGCATCTCAAGGATATTTTCGCAAACATGTCCATGGCTCAAGCCACGGGACTTGTATCTTGGGAAAAGGGTCTCACACTATGTGAAGAGGCTAACGACAGCACAGACTACCGGCGATCATTCGTTGGTCACTCGCTAGTCACTCATTTGGGAAAAAGAAGACCGGTCAAAGACAATACACGCCCGCAGGTAGAGGAAGAAGCGAGTGGTGGAGGAAGAGGTTTCGACACAGATCTCGCCCAAAAACATTGAGTACATAGATCCGGCAAGAAAGGAGGGATCTCTTGGGTGGTTTTGAAGTAGCCAACTGCAAGTGCCTAAGAACAATGTTGAGTATGTGAAAAGAATTGAAGAAGAAAATAAAAGACAAACTCCGCTATGGGAGGAGAGACAAGAGAGACTAAGAAGAGATGAAGCTGGCCGGGAAGGCATATGAAAAGAAGAAGAAAGCAGTGAAGATGAGAAAAAGAGAAGAAGATCGAAGATGACAGGAGCTGAAGAAGATGAAAGACGGAGGCAACAAGGAGATAAAGTGTTGTTGTCCACCCCTTCATGTATTTTACTATGTAAATACATTTTATGTAAGTCTTCTATACATTATATAAAACTGTACAAACTCTATACTTGTGTAAATATAGAACAGTATGGTTAGCTTAAGCCCCGGTTAAACTCTGATACATTTTTGTTGGTTTAAGCTCTGATACACCTTGCAAACAGCTATGTAAAGAACAAGAATGTTATGATCAATAAAAGATCGATTCTAAACATACATTCTGTGATTCTACATTTGTCTGTATGTATCTTTGCTGCTAAATATTTGTCTATACTGCTTGTTCAAATATATGTGGATGATATCATATTTGGATCCACAAATAAAGAGTTGTGTGATAAGTTCTCAAACCTCATGCAAGGTAAAATTTGAGATGAGCATGATGGGAGAGCTGACTTTCTTCCTATGACTTCAAGTCAAGCAATTGAAGGATGGAAACTTCATAAGTCAAACAAAATACACCAGAGATTTAATGAAGAAATTTGGTATGGAAGATAAGTCTTTTGTGAAAATTCCAATGAACACATCAGTCAAGATGGACATGGATGCAGATGGCAAGGCTGTAGATCAAACCAGACATAGAGCACTTATTGGATCATTGCTGTACTTAACAGCCAGCAGGCCAAACATCACCTTTGCAGTATGTGTATGTGCAAGATTTCAATCTGCACCAAAGGAGAGCCACATGACTGCAGCCTAAGAGAATCCTAAGGTATTTAGAGGATGCCAGGAAATTGGCTTATGGTAAGCAAAGGAAGGTGGATTCAAGATTATTGGTTACTCAGACTCAGACTATGTTGGATGTAGAGTTGACAAGAAGAGTACTTCAGGTACATGTCAAATGCTTGGAAATAGATTGGTTTCCTGGTTTAGCAAGAATCAAAATTCAATAGCCACATCCAAAGCTGAAGCAGAGTACATAGTTGTGGGCAGTTGTTGTGCCCAAGTCTTATGGATGAGACAGCAGCTGAGAGACTATGAGATTGAAGAGAAAGAAACTCCAATTATGTGTGATAACACCAAAGTGTTATTGCAATCACTAAGAATCATGTGTTGCATTCAAGAACAAAGCACATTGAGGTCAGATACCATTTTATAAGAGATCTTGTTGAAAAGAAAGACATCACTTTAGAATATATCTCAACTGATAAGCAGTTAGATGACATATTCACTAAGCCTCTATGTGAATCAAGATTTGTAGAGCTTAAGAATGAGCTAGGGTTAATTGAGTGAGTTAACACTTAGAAGACTCAATCACAGAGATAGACGATGAGAAAATGAGAAAAGAGCAAGTTTCACATATCAGCCAAGTGAAACAACCACATCGAGAAGTCAGTTGTATCGAGTTAGCTGACAGCTGAGTCACTTAATGAGAAGAGAGAAGCAGAGTTAAGTCATATTTGATATAAGCTAAGTAATTTATGAACTAAGTGACAAAAACGCATCGTTTTTTAAATGAGCGGGAATGTTTTTAAGGATTACGCCAAAGTAATAATAACGATGTGTGCTGATAAAAAAGTCGCGATAAGCATATGATTGGATATAAATGCTATTGCATTTAATGCGGGGAATTAAATGCGGTTTGACATCTTAATCTAAACTGTTGATCTCGATCAAAAATTCAAAATCCAAAGACATGTCCTTTCATAACCCTTATATATACTGTTTTCAGTCTTCTCTCTCTCTTACTGAAATTGTTCATCTTCAAAGCAAAGGCAAAGCAAGTTCTATTCTCTCTCGGAAACCCTAAGTATACTCAAGCGAGTTCTTCAGTTTTTAATCGGTAAACTCTCTGAAAATGGCACCAAATATCGACTACGTTAAGCTCTCAAAGCAAATCCATTCAGGATCATCCGTAGACTTCGAAGGAATGGTGAAGCAGTGGTTCGATGAAACCCTTGTTAAGAAGATCATTTGAAATGATAGAAAAGTTAGGTCTCAAGGCTTTTCTAACCATGGAATACTCTCACACTTACCTCGAAGAGGTAGCAATGTTCTATGTCAACGCGGAGGTGCAGGACGAAGAAATCAAGTCTTTTGTCCACAACAAGGACATCAAAATAAGTGCTAAGGACCTTGCTGAGCACTGCTTATTGCATTCTAAAGGGCTAAAGGAGATTCATGAAGCTGATGTAGACTTGGTTGCTGGATGGTGTAGGTCCCAAGGGGTGTGAGTAAGGTTTAGAAGGGGGGGTTGAATAAACCTTACCAACTTTTCGATTTTAGTCCTTTTAAAACTATTACAGAGTTAACTCAAACAGTTGTGTCCTTGAGGGACAGCTAAGTTAGCCACTCAACAGACTCGATAGAGCTGTTGATAGAATAACTCAGCTGTTTAACCTAAACTTTAACTTCACTGTGTTGGTTTTATCAGCGGAAGACTTAACACCCTTTGAATTGTTTTAAGCTTGTTTTAACACTTGATTTTAGCACTTGGTTACGTTATTAATCAGTTGGATAGCAAATATGAGTTTATCAAATGAGATATATGTAAGTATGCAGAAATATAAATGTGCTGAAAAATAAATGACACTGTTAATTTTTATAGAGGTTCGAAGATGGGGTAATTCTTCTAATCCTCTCTTCTCCAACTCCTGGAGGAATCCACTAAATGTGATCGTTTACAAAGTGGTGAAAAGATAGAGACAACCTGGTCACACAATGGCTTCTCTTGCAACTCGCTTCTTCACAGGCGGGGCGGTTTTGCTACTTCAGCTCACTTTCTCAAGCCCTTGGATTTGATCACTAAGCCCTCCAATAATTTGATATCTTGGTTCGACCTTGAACCTTCCCGCAATCCTCCTTGGAAAGTAGATCCCTTTTGATTATTCAAAAGTTTCCTTTCAATGATTTGAAGTTGTCTTTCCTTCACAAACTTGTGTTGGATCGATTTCCTTCGAGTTTCAGGCTTGAGGATATGCTTGAATATACTTGAGAATATTTCAGGTTAATAGCTTGAATAATGCTTGTTTATTCGTGGTTCAGGTAACCTTTTCTCAATGAGTTTCCTCAGCCTTTTATAGTGAACTTTCGAAATCTTGCCATTGAAGAGATAGGCTAATTTCAAAAGTCACTTGTGTTCGTTGGCTTGTCTTGTTGCAGTCCTTGATGTTGACATTTCCTCGTATTTAATGTCTTGCAAAGATTGCAGCCGTTTTCCGACACTTCGTGCGATCTTCCCATTGGTTTGTTCCTTTTGCACACAACTGGAACTAACACTTTATTTCTGACAACTTTAACATGTTACCATTCTGAGTAACATTCTTGACTTCCATCAACGGATCTCATTCAGTTGTCTTGACTTGACTGCAGTCTTTTATTCCCCAGGTGACTTGAGTTAGCTTCCAATCTTTGGATGAATCATGTCACTTCAACTTGAGACTGGCTTCTTGAGTTGACTTAATCGACTCTTCACATAGTTGATTCACGGTGATACACCTTGATCGAGTTCTTGACTTTCCTTCTTAGCCATACTCGGTTGTCTTGCAATGAGTCTTCACTTCGATCTTTAGTCGACTTCTTGTATTTCTAGGCATATCGACTTGACTCACTTTTTCGGCCCCCTATCTATTACAATGCAAATTACAAGGAAAATGGGGTGCCAACTTTCTAGTTTAAGTTTTACATGGTATCATCAAAATCTACAAAATAAATTTCCAAACAATTTCCCTTTCTTTCGATGGTGCCAAAACTTAAAAACATTCAATAAAATGTAAACAACAAAGATACATACAGACAATGCAAGAACAAAGAATGTATGCTTGAATAGATCGTTTTATTGATCATAGCATTCTTGTCCTTTACCTATTTTTTTACAAATGGTATCATAGCATTCTTTATCAAAGCAAAACACATATCTATGCTAAGATACAAGAGTGAATACAAAGTGAAAAATTACAGGAAAATCACTAAGTATTACAGATGACTTACAAAAATGTATTTACATAAGTAATATACATGAAGGGGTTAAAGAACACTTCAACGCCTTCGCTACCTCGTTCTTTCTTCTTGACTCTTTCTGAGTCATCAGGTCTCTTCTTTCTTTTTCTTTTTCTTCTTCCTCTCTTTTTTTTCATAAGCTCTTTTAGAAAGAGATCCCTCCGCTTCCTCTCGAGCCATTGATGTGTTTGCCTTTCATTCTCTTCCTCTTGTCTTCTTATCGCCTCTGCGTTCTTTCTTGCCACTTCCGCATTGTCCACTACATCATACCCAAGCCCAAAGAGATCCTCCCTTTCTTCCCAGGGTCTACATATTCAATATTCTTAGGTTGTGGTCGAGGTCGGAAACCTCTTCCACCACCATTTCTTCCTCTTCCTCCGGGGTGTGTC
Source organism: Rehmannia glutinosa (assembly GCA_016081115.2). Taxonomy (NCBI): domain Eukaryota; kingdom Viridiplantae; phylum Streptophyta; class Magnoliopsida; order Lamiales; family Orobanchaceae; genus Rehmannia; species Rehmannia glutinosa. The sequence goes on from CM071936.1 coordinate 272,250, forward strand.
TTTGCACGGACTCTTCTCGCTTACTGAATTGAGTGATCAGCTGAAGTCCGCTTTTAGCCTTCTTCACACAATGCAAGTACTTTCTCCCAAAGATGATCCTGTGCTTGGGCTAGTGACATTCCTTGAAATAGCCCTTCCGTTTTGAATTCTTCTTTGAATACCACCATATCTTGCTTTGCAAAGACTTCTTGAACGCGGCATCTTGCTTTTGGAAAACTCCTCAATCCCCGCTTCAATGATCATTCTTTTCTCCTACATTGGCACAAGAGTGCTCAATGGGTAGGGTTACTGGGGAGTTTGCTCGGGATGGAGGCAATAACATGACCCTACCGGGGGTTTCAACTATCATCAACGTCAAATCTTTCAATCTTTCCTCTCATTGCTTTTCCTTCTACTCACCGCAATCTTCTCACCGCAGATTCCTTCAACTTTTCTTCTTTTAATTTCCTTAGGGACTTCTCTTTCCCCTTTTGGCATCATCAAAGGAAAGAGAGACCCCGGGAACATGCCAAATGAGCATGAAGTCAATTCTCACAGAGAGTGAATTTTGTTTGGAGTCACTGTTGTGCATAAGTCGCTTCGAAATTCAGAGCGAGTTGCCTTGGACTCGGCCACCACCAACTTCATTTCAACCATGAGTAGGCTGAATTTGTCATTCATTGTGTTCTCAAGGCGCATAATTTCTTTTTCTAGAATTCTTGCAGCAAAGACTCCATTTGGGTCTTGTGAGACTCGTGTAGCCTTTCGATGTAAGCTCACATCCTTTGTTTGATATCGCGTTGTCGCCCATCCGGATAATGCTTTGAAATAACGAACTTGTTTGAGTCGCATGGCGCATTACATTGAGACCATTCCCCGATCCGTACTACTATCCCTCTCAAGTCGGTTGTGAGGGTAGCATCCCTGTTGTTAAGTCCTAAGTCAAGTGAGGGCCTGATGTCTTTCAATCTTCTCAATCTCTTCACAGATTTTCTTGAAGACCTCACGAATCTTAGTTGTCTCACTTGATTCAGCTGCAGGCCACTCTTCATCAAAATTGAATTCAGTTGGAACAATGGTGTCGTGGAGATGATTGGATCTTCTCTTATAGTGAATCTTCGTTGTTGAGCGGCGGGCTCTTCTTCTAACTCCTGGTAGGATTTGTGTGAAATGAAACATCTCCGAAAGGCATCATCACGCACATATGGGATGGTTTGCAAGGTTTGTGCATGCAATGACGAAGTTGGTGTAGTCATTACTACTGCAGTTGTGGGAGCCTGCACAGTTGACTCGATTTCAGCTGGGGCTTTGGGATTGCTTTGCCCGACCGAGCCTCGGCCTATCTTAATAGCATCTTGATGTTAGTAGATTTTTCTAAATGAAGTACTGGTCCTCGGTTTTGCATCATCAGCGTCATCGGATGATGATGAGACCTGTGGGCTTGGTTCATCATCGAAATTAAATTTTTGACGAGCCGCTTTGTCACTTAGCTGGCTCTTAGTTTTGAGAACATCCTCAGTTGGGTCCGTAGGATTTGCAATCGGAGTGGACTCAGCTTCTATTTCAGCGCTTTGAACTGGATGATTGTTCTCAGTATCTCTTGACCCTTACCTGGGAAGTCTCACTCTGCCAGAAAGGCAGAAGTCGACATGCAGCAGGCTCTAAGGGAATCCAGGCTAATGCAAGAGCAACAATTGTTTGAAGGACCAGGAGAGTCGTCTCAATCCCTCATGCAGACCGATCCTCTGGGAGTGGCACAACACATTGCTCTCGCCGCCGTAGCCACGCCCCCGTACAATCGTAGGATGGATCCAAGGGCACTGCAATAACACCGGGATTTTGGGCACCCAAGTTGAGCCAACCCCGAACAAGGTGTTTTACCACCGCCTGGGCCCGGGCCGAGCACTCAAACAAAAAGGCCGCAAGTCGAGCAGAATGATCCCATCTGTTAGTCACTCACCGGTGGTGCACCGAGGGGGAAGCTCTCTCCACCACAGCAGGGTTGGAGGATGTTGTGGAAGACTCCAACTTGCAGAAAGGAGGCAAAGTGGAAACAGAAAAGGAACCGCAGCAAAGCGACATTGACGAAGCTCGGACAGTTGAGTCTATCCCAGTTGAAGTGTCAATTGCTTTGAAGGCTAATGACACTGTTCTTACAATCGAAGGACAGGATGGAGATGCCCTGGGAGTTAACACTCTAGGCAGTGAAAATGCAATCCAAGGAGTTGAGATTCCTATGGATGCTATGGTCGAAGACCCTAAGACAGCTGCGACTGTCGAAGGGAATGTCGAAGACCCTAAGACAGTTGAGACTGTCGAAGGAAACACTGAAAGCCTTGCACCAGTTGAGTCTGCTGAAGGTATTGAAGAATCAGAAATTGACTCAAAAGTATTATAAATTGCCTTAAGAATATCAGTTTTGTAATGAAGTTCTTGTGTTTCAAAATCTATAGATCATTGTACCATATTGCTATCAAGGTCATTTTGTTGCTATTGTCATCAATTTTCTTGACAAGAAAGTTCAATACCTTGACAATTTGGTGCATGATGAAGCGGTTGTAGATGAATACTTCGGTCTCGTGACTTTTGTGGTAAAGTATCATATGTATTGTTACTTTTATTATGTTAATAACAATTAAAAACATATGACATTTTTTGTTGCTTTTTACAGCAAAAACAAATAGTTGTCTTCCTAGAGGAGGAAAATTACCCGAAAGCTGAAGAACTTAGGTCATATGTTTGGGAAAATTCTCTTTCCAATGGCAAACAAAAGACAATAATATTGATTGCGGTGTTTTCCTAATGCACCATATGGAAAATTTTGTTGGTAATGTTTACTCATTCTCTGGATTTGTCATATGTACGAATATTCTTTTAAACAAAGAATGTGTAGTTTATAATTATTTCATCTGTTTTGATATCTAATTTTTTTTTTGTTGATGCCTATGGAAAGATGCAAGCCGAGAGTCGAACATCGCACAAAAATCATTCTATATGATTTGAATGAATTGAAAGTGGACATGGAGCAAGAAGTGCTTAAATTCAAGAAAACCATCAATTAACCCATCAAGAAACCCTCGAAGAAACAAAAAAATTGAAGCAAGAGAAATCGTATTGTTGATATTATATGTTGAGAATTTTTTTGTGATTATGTATATAAAAATTGTGAATGTTGACAGTCCTTTTGTTGCTGAAAGGTATTCATTTTGTAGCTGAAAAGTATACTCTATGAAAAATATTTTTAAGGAGTCCAATATCAATTGAAACAAGAAAAAAATATCATTAGCTATATTAAAAGTATCGATAATTATGTGAAAAATATCAAGATTTCCTGGAATATTTAAAATATGGATGCATAATCGTGCATGTTAAAAGTATAAGAAATTTCCTTAAAAGTATTATGCATTGCCTTAAAAGTGTATGTATTCGCACTTGGATATGTAAAATATTAAAACATAATTGCGCATGCTAAAAATATAAGAAATTGCCATAAATGTACCATAAATTGCCTCAAGAGTGTAAGTATTCTGCATTAATTACTTAAAAGTTTTTCATTGCAATCGATAGCTTTAAAAATACCTCTAAAATAAACGAGCATTTGGAGTCTTTGAACCAAAATCCTTTTTCTTCTTTTTCTTGCTCTTTTCCAAACTTCCCTTTATTCTTTTTCTTCTTCCCTTTGTTTACGGACCGTGTAGGATCTTGTAATGTATTAGATGTACTTAAAACAACAAATGATTCGTTTTACCTGGTGAAATTCTCACAAGATTTGTCAACGCAGAAAAAGCAAGAAAATCCATATGTATCCTTCTTCAATGATTCTCTTGCTTCTTCATTTCCTTGGCATTTCAACACAAGATCATAAAATCTTCGAGCCATTTCATGGTGCCAAGGAATGCAATCATTAGCTTGTTAGCCTTTTCAACTCTCTTATTTAAGATAAGATTTTTCCATTTTTGTCCATCTTTTGAGAATATATATTTTCGTAGATCTTGACATGAGAATAAAGATGAAGGACCCGTGAATGAATGGAAACAAAAATACCACATTCTTCAAATTTCTTACAAGTGCACATTATCATGGTTCGCAAAGGATCAAACATCACCTTATTTACATCTCCACCTCCAAGATGAAAAGAAATATCGTAAACATTCAATACCTCATCATTATGAACTAGAGTACAAGTAGTAGAAATTGATGCAATAAAATCAGTCTCAAAGTCTTTAAACAATGTCAATGTGTATACCTCGAAGCGTGCTTTAATGACCCAATCAATGGTATGGCGATTCTTTGGTATTGATCTTGATGATTGGAATTCATCATTTTGTTCTTTCATTCTCCAATTATTCGCTAGTTCCTCAAAAATACAATAAAATCAGTCAAACTTGTAGTCTTGTTTGCATTGAGTCCCATGACATTGTTAGTACTTTCACTCCTTTGTGAGGAAAGTATTCCAGCAGAAAAGAAGTCTTTACTTAAGGTTGTGCACCATTTGTCCTTTAGTTCATACAATCGTTTGACCCATATTTGATCCTCCAATCCGTATGTTGAAATCATGTTACTCCAACAGTTCTCAAACTCAATTTCATCCATACAACCTGACAGAAATGCATTCTTAAAGGAATTGTTGCTTTTCAGTTGTTCAGACCTGCTTACAGCATTCTGGTATAAAGATGCCATTGGCATAACCTATATTTTGTCCCAGAGAATACTGCATGAATAATTCAGAGTTAAAGTAACACTTTTTCGAGTAAAAGTATCTATTTTCTTAGATATAGTATCAGGTTATCAATTCAGCCACAAAATGGGAATTCAATACACTATATGAAAAACAAATATCACAGAATTAAAGTAAAAAAATTTCTAGTAAAAGTATATTTTCTGAGATAAAATATCATGTTCTCAATTCAGTCACAGAATAGGAATTCAGTACACTAGATAAAAACAAATATCCCATAGTTAAAGTAACACTTTTCGGGTAGAGTATCTATTTTCTTAGACAAAGTATCATGTTCTCAATTCAGTCACAAAATAGGAATTCAGTACACTGGAGGAAAAATAAATATCACATTGCCAAATTAACACTTTTTCGAGTAACAATATAGGTTTTCTGCGATAAAGTATCACGTTTTCAATTCAGTTACATACCTTTTCTATCGCATTAGAAATTGTTTGGTCTTGGTCGGTGAATATAGTGATAGGAAACTTTCCTCCCATGGATTTCTTAAAAACCTCAAAAAGCCACTCAAATATTTTAGCCTTTTCGTTTGATAAGAACGCACAACCAAACATCAGATTTTTCTAATGAATGTTGATACCAACTATTTGAGCACATATCAAATTGTATTGATTTGTTCGATATGTTGTGTCAAATATGACAACATCTCCAAATATTTCATAATCTTCTCTCAACTTTGAATCTCTCCAAAAAAACATTACTCGATTTGGCCATCTGATCTAGCTTAACTCTAAAATAAAAGTCCAACTCCTCGGACTGTTGTTGGTACAACATTTCGACTAGTGTTTGTGCATCCCCACCTTCTATTTCTTTCAATTTCAAACTATTTAAAACTCAAATGATCTTTTATAGTGTGCCCAAGACTATGATCTCCTACTTATTCATGTGCCATATAACGATAAAAATATGTTGGTCTCATTCCGAAGAGACCATATCTTCTATGACTTTGCCCTTTTCACTTTGGTAATTTTTCTTTTCGAACGATGAAGGTGGCTCCACTCTTTTCTAGTAAATGGATGATTATGTTACATGACATGATTCAAAACTTCATAAAGACCTTCGTCATTTAATTTTACCTCAATGAAGCATTACATCCCATACATGTAATAGGAAAATCTTTCTTTTTTCATTTTTCAAATTCATGCTCAAATTTCACGATGTCTTAAATCCTTTGAGCATACAACGTATTTTTTCATCACAACTCCATTAGCATGAAATCTAATTGTTGCTTTATGAACACTAAACCCGAGTGCATGACTAGGATCATGATACAACTTATTCATATCATCGTGTATATCCATAGTGTCATTAGTGTATTCTAGAAACATTTAAACCAAGCACGGACATATTAAAAAAGTTGGTTCAATTTTGACCAAAAAGTAATACTTTTTAGTAAAATGTAATACATTCTCCCATCAACATTGTGTTTTTGGCCAAGTATCTCTAGAATCCGTGCTTTCACCTTCAATGAATTATATATCATCTTCATTACTAGAAACAACAACTCATGAATCCAAGTTTTCACCTGTAAAGTATAAATGAATAAATTATTACATCATAGTATCTTTGTTTTTTGAATATGTAAAAATTAAATGTCAATGTTCACCTTAAAAATATCATATGTATTACTCAAAGTATCAATATTTTCGATAAAGTATCACTTTTTGCTCAGATAATTTAAAAAATTTAAAATGTCACCGCCCATCACAAAAGTGTCATATTTAATATCAAAAGTGAGAAAATCCAAAGTGATAGCTAAATTTGTAAAACACCATATCTAGGTAAAGCTTATCTTTGTTATTCATCCGAAAATTGAAATGAAGCACCTTATATAGAAACAGTGTTAACAACCATTAAAGCGTGTTCAAAAGAAAGAATTAAAATGAGAACTAATGACAACTAAGGAAACAACAACTAAACCAATAAGCTTTTGGACCAAACCATAGATGGGCCAAGCCCAACAGCTTTCCTCTCAAGTTGGGCCATGGTGAAAGTCCATCATGCCCAACTTGGACAACAACAAATAAAAACAGATTTTCCCAATGGTTTGGTGAAGAAGTCAATGAAAGTGAGATGAGAACCAATCTTGCGAGGAAGAACAAATCCATCCTTGTAGCGATTCGAACCGAATGACAATCAATGTCCGGATGTTTAAGACGTTCGTGAAAAACGAGGTTGGCTACGATGTGCAAAGCCGCTTGATTATCACACCAAAGTGAAATAGGCAAAGGAAGAGAGACATGGAAATATGCAGCCAAGTAAGATGACCACTTCAACTCACACACAAGTGACACCTAAAGCACGGTATTCCCGGTCGTGCTACAAGACACAATGGTTTGCTTTTCGTTCTCCAGAAATGAGAGGAACCTAATAGAACACAATAACATGTGAGAGACATGTGAGTATCGCTACAAGACCCCAAGATCACTATAAGCTTGGAGAGTGAGAGGACTGGAGGAGGAGAGAAAAGACCAAGGGATGGACAACCCTTCAAATAACTGAGTAAATGCATGGTTGCCCCAATGAAAGGTGTAGGGGTAAGTGACGAATTGACTGAGCTGTTGAACGTAATATGTGATATCCGCACGGTGATATTGAGATACAATAAATGTAATACCCAGGTTTTTCATAATTAGGGTTTGATTAGAACCAATTTTGGGAAAATTTAGAATTTTCAAACCCTAAATTTCCTAATGGGGATTTTTAATTTCGATTTTATTTCGAGAATAAAGGAAAGTCAATTTTTACAAAAAGGAAAATAGTGTTCGAAAGAGAAAGAAATCAAATATGCCTTTACGGCATGTAAATCAAGTATTTTTGGTAATAAAATTTTAGCAAATTAGCTTACCATATATTCCTAGAATCATTGTATAACGACTCAATTTTATGAAATTAAAGTACTCTAAAAATATTATTAAGAAAACACAAATTTATAAATTAAAGTGATCCCAATAATTATAAAAAAATTGATTTAAAATTTTTTAATTCTTAAGAAAAAAATATAATAATAATAATAATAATAATTCTAAATTAAATATCCAAAAATTATTCCAAGCATAAATCGGAAAAAAAATTAAAGACATAAATCTAAAATTTAGTTCGATCATAATTATTTAAAATATAAATATAACATGATTTATTCCACCACCCCAACATCATATCTTCCGTTGGATTCCTCAACCTCGAAAGTCATGATAATAATAAGGGTGAGCTTCATCTCATTTCAAGATGGATATATCTATCAATATTTAATATAACATGAAAAGCAATCACATAATTAAAACAGTAAATTCATTAATTTCCTCTTTTTCCTCTAACTGGCCAGTTACTGCATATAGCATTGCGGGTTCACTCCGAAGATACGTTTGATCCCGACCCTTTTCATGGCCCCTAGCTTATATGAATTTATTTCCTCTTGACATATATTGCAATCAATGAAGTACAATCATGAAACATTAAATAAAGACAAATAATATAGAAATCCCTACCTTAATAATCGCAGATATTCGATGTAGAAAAATGAACAATAAAAGTCCTAGTCCTCGACCCCTTCGTTTTCTACATTAAATAAAATTATATAATTAATATGTGATTTTAATAAATCATACTAATTAATGAAATAATTTGTAAGAATAAATATTGAAAGAAGCTTGTGAATTGGGAATTATATATATATATACATATACATAGGAAACTTGAATAATAAGTAGAAAAAATATCATACCTTATAATTATTTGAAATTTGGTGTAAAATTTGTGTAAGAAGTTATACATATTTTTACTAATTAATTCTAACCCCTAAATAAACTCTAAAATAGCCCCTACAATAAACCCCTGAACTAACCCCTAACATAACCCCTAATTTAACCTCTAAGTAAAATATTGATTATAATATTAATAATTATCATAATAAAGATAATGATAAAAATATAATAAATATAACATGTATACAATTTTATTAAGAAAGGATACACATAATATTATTGATAATTATTAGTCTAATAAAGATAACATGATAATATTAATATTTAAGTTTTCTAATTATAACTTTTTTTTAAATTTGGGATATTACATACTATCCCTCTTAATAAAATTTTGTCCTCGAAACTGCGTTAACTCAATAAATATTCGGAAACAAAAATGCATTTTGTTTACACGAGGTGTTCTTTGTCTAAAATGGAAAGTACAGATGCAATAATACTTTTAATAAAAATGACAACTTGAATTCATAAAATGTAATTCTAAAATATGATAATATAATATGACATTTTGAATAGCATGACATAATAAATTACATACCTTGAGAAACGACGAGATATGACTGAGGTGGATATCACTAGACTATTTCCTTTTTAAAATATTTGAAAGACAATTTTTTCTAAACAAGTCTACAGAACCGTAAACCCGCTTTCCGATGCCACTTGTAACGACCCAATTTTATGAAATTAAAGCACTCTAAAAATATTATTAAGAAAACACAAATTTATAAATTAAAGTGATCCCAATAATTATAAAAAATAATTTAGAATTTTTTAATTCTTAAGAGAAAAATATAATAATAATAATAATAATAATAATAATAATTCTAAATTAAATATCCAAAAATTATTCCAAGCATAAATCGGAAAACAAAAATTAGTTCGATAATAATTATTTAAAATATAAATATAACATGATTTATTCCACCACCCCCAACATCATATCTTCACTGGATTCCTCAACCTTATAGTCATGATAATGATAGGGGTGAGCTTCATCTCGCTCAAGAGGGATATATCCGTCAATATTTAATATAACATGAAAAGTATTCACATAATTACAACAAGAAATTCATTAATTTCCTCTTTTTTCTCTCGATCGCAAGTTATTGCGAGATATAACATTGCGGGTTCACCCCAAGATACGTTTGATCCCGCCTTTTCATGGCCCCTAGCTTATATGAATTTATTTCCTCTTGACATATATTGCAATCAATGAAGTACAATCATGAAACATTAAATAAAGACAAATAATACGTAAATCCCTACCTTAATAATCGCAGATATTCGATGTAGAAAAATGAACAATAAAAGTCCTAGTCCTCGACCCCTTTGTTTTCTACATTAAATAAAATTATATAATTAATATGTGATTTTAATAAATCATACTAATTAATGAAATAATTTGTAAAAATAAATATTGAAAGAAGCTTGTGAATTGGGAATTATATATATATATATATATATATACATATACATAGGAAACTTGAATAATAAGTAGAAAAAATATCATACCTTATAATTATTTGAAATTTGGTGTAAAATTTGTGTAAGAAGTTATACATATTTATACTAATTAATTCTAATCCCTAAATAAACTCTAAAACAGCCCCTACAATAAACCCCTAAACTAACCCCTAATTTAACCTCTAAGTAAAATATTGATTATAATATTAATAATTATCATAATAAAGATAATGATAAAAACATAATAAATATAACATGTATATAATTTTATTAAGAAAGGATACACATAATATTATTGATAATTATTAGTCTAATAAAGATAACAATAATATTAATATTTAAGTGTTCTAATTATAATTTTTTTAAATTCGGGATATTACACATTGGCCTATAAATTGAAAGCTTCCCCAAGGTTATTATTCACAACTTTCTACACCAAGCAAGAAGATAAATTCTTCTTCTCCTTCTTCCTCTAAAACCGCCACCACCATCACCGCCGTGCTCCACCGGCACCTCCACCATGGCCCCACTTTCTCAAGCATTAAAAACCAAGGAAAGAGAAAGAGAAATAAAGGAAGCGAGAGAAGCCGACTGCTGCCATGACCACCCATCGCTGCCATCGGTTACCGCTGTCGGAGATGAAAAAGAGATGCGGATGGAGATGAGGAACTTGAACACTATGCATTCACGTTTGCATTTATTTCACGAAGTTAATGCATTTAAGGTGGGGTTTACTGCTTATGTCTATTTTAAATTCTTTGTATGATTATTATATATATGTGCACGTTAAACATGACATGACACGAAGGTACTTAATTGTACAAGCAAAAAGGTACTTAATTGTACAAATACGAAGGTACTTAATTGTACACATATGAACGCATTTTAATTGTACACCCATAGTTGGCCTCCAGGCATTGTATGATCAAAACATGAAAAGCATAGATGTGTATGCGAATGATTATGCTTGTATATTTAACTTAGACATTGCATCCCCCTGGGTACATTGAATGCTCACCTCATGTTTATTCCCCACAGATGAATGAAAGAGTTAGAGCATGCGCAAAAGGAGAGACGGTGGAAGTCGATCAAGAAAATTAAAGGGCCCCTTATTTTGATTTATTTAATGATGCTTGAAACTTGATATTTTTGGGATTTTTGTTTTTAAATTTTTTGGACACAATTTTCATGAGTATTTCGTATTTATGTACAAGTCGCGGTATTTATTTTCCTTTAAAAATGCGTTTTCAAGCTTTAGCTTATTTTTCAGCACTTTAATAAATTGCAAATCGTATATTTTTATTTCTATGAAATTGGGATGTTACAATAAACGTCCAACAACCCTACGATATTGTTCTACATCTGGCAAAGGTGTGCCAACCTTGCCAGCCAATTTGAGGCCCTGAGGAAGGGGCAAAGATGCAGGCTTACAGCCTAACAAGCTTGTGTCCTTTAATAAATCCAAAATATATTTGCGTTGATTGAGATATGTACCTTGAGTAGTGCGAGTGATCTCCATCCCAAGAAAAATATTTTGCTGAGCATAATTCTTTAATGGTGAACAACTTATCCAAGTACTTCTTAAGCTCACTGATCTCCGATGGGTCGGAACCTATAAGTAAAACATAATCAACATAGATGAGGAGGGCTAAGAATGAAGTAGAAGAATGTTTAGTAAACAGGCAGTGATCATGTGCAGACTATTGCAAACCAAAATCCACCAATTTACTACAGAGTTCTAAATTCCACTGCCTTTACGCCTGTTTCAAGCCATAGAGGCTACGCTTTAGGTGGCAAACCCGACCTCGGGTAGAGCTTTGGCATACCTCCCCGCAGTGGCACCATGCATGTTTACCTTGGTGGATGATCATAGTAGGGTTAATTGGATTTACTTCATGCATCATAAAAGTCAGGTGGCTTCCTTACTTCATAGGTTCATTAAAATGGTGAAAACTCAATATCAAGTGTCTGTTAAGGTCATTAGGACTGACAATGGGGGAGAGTTTGTTAATCACATGTGTCAAGATATCTTTCACTCTCAAGGGATTGTTCATCAAAGGAGTTGTTCCTACACTCCCAACAAAATGGGGTAGTGGAAAGAAAACATAGAACCCTCTTGAATGTTGCCAGTTCTCTCATGTTTCAGTCCAAATAACCTTCTAAATTTTGGCATTATTCTCTTCTCACTGCCACTTACATAGTGAATACACTTCTAAGTGTGGTGTTAACCGGAAGACTCTTATGAAATTCTATATGGCTATAAACTTGATTATGGGAGATTGAAACCATTTGGTTGTTTAGCTTATGCCACAAATAATTCTCCTCACCAGGTGAAATTTGATCCTAGATCACACAGGTGTGTATTCTTGGGTTATGAATTGTGTAAGAAATGATATAAGCTCTTTAACTTGGATATTTCTCAGACGCAAGTTTCCAGGAATGTTCTTTTTGTTGAAATTTGAGTTTTCGTTCCATTCTTCTTCAGTTTCTTCTCCTTCTGTTTCTCCCCTGTGCTTTTTCCTTCCGTTCAACCGGTCATTCCTCCTGAATTTCTCTCCCTCTAAAGAATCCTTTACTCCTACTTATTTTCCCATTAAAAGAAGCAGCAGACCTCACAGGCCCCCTGTGTGGCTGCAAGATTATGTTAGAAATAGTTGCATTACTGCTTCCCCATCTGCTCCTCAGACCTCAGGCTCTCCAGGTATACTATATCCTTGTTCTACCTTTCCCTTTGCTGTTTCACCCCACCTTTATCGCACATATGTTTCCTTTCTTGCCAATGTGTCTATTATTCAGGAACCTAAGAGTTATGCTGAAGCTAGCAAGCATGCTAATTGGGTTAAAGCCATGAGTAAGCATATTGAGGCTCTAGAAACTAATCATACCTGGGATCTTACTACTTTGCATGTTGGTAAAAAGTCCATAGGAAATAAGTGGGTGTTCAAGGTTAAATTGAACCCTGATGGAAGTGTGGAAAGATACAAAGCTTGTTTGGTGGCTAAGGGGTATCATCAAGTTTATGGCATTGATTATTTGGATATTTTTTCCCTTGTTGCCAAGCTTGTTACAGTTCGGTTTTTCATTGCATTGACAACAGTGAATGGGTGGGATTTAGAGCAGCTGGATATCAATAATTCCTTCTTGCATAGTTTTTTGAATGAAACTATCTACATGGTGCCCCCATGCAGGACAGAACTATAGGCATGCCCCAATTTTATATGCCAATCCAACAACACATTGTTACATGAAAAAGAATGAAAAGTATGGTAAGGACAGACCGAATGAGGTGGTGAAGACATTGACTCGAGAATGTAAAGCTTTCCAACCGCCTTCCCGCTACTATAACGACCTCGATCCTTAGGTCTTGCAAGGTATAATGAGTAGGAAAAATAACATATTTAATATTAGAACTTTGTGTGAGCAGGGCAAATTAAAGAAGATTATAAGCAAAGTAAGGAACAAGCAATGCATCAGTCAAAATAAGGTGTTGACTGAGCACAACTTGTCCAGTGTGTGTGACAGATTTAAGAGTGCCAGGTAAGAAGACATTTATTTCAGACTTCACAGGTGTAAGATTGGATAGAATGGTTTTGGAATAGCGCATATGCCTGCTTGCCCCTGTGTCAATTATCCAACAACTCCTCCCCTTGTCTGTAACTGTGCTCAATGCACAATGCAAATTCTCAACAACTCATGTACCTGTATACTCAGCAAAGTGTGCAAAATTGAGCCTTGCATCCTCCTTAGCAAAAGCCTCTGATTGTCTACTTCATGCCAGGTACTTGGCTATCTCCTGCTGAATGATGTTAGAGATATCTCCAAATGGCTGATTATGTCCTGATTCAGTCCTCTCTGGCTTAGTGTTGTGATCTATTCCTGGTGTCACCACTAAGTTTGCATTCTCAATCTTTAGGTCCCAAGGGGTGTAAGTGTAAGGTTTAGAAGGGGGGGTTGAATAAACCTTACCAAATTTTCGATTTAGTCCTTTTAAATATACATAGTTGATACTACACAGCTGTGTCCTTGATGGACAGTCAATTTAGTCAATCAGTAGAGTTAGTCTCTCAACAGACTCAATTGAGCTGTTGATGGAATAACTCAGCTGTTGGCTCTAAATTAACTCAATTGTGGTTTTGTTTTCAGCGGAAGACTTAACACCCTTAAGTTTGATTAAGCAAGAATTTAGTGCTTGGTTTAGTACTTAAATTATCAAGTGGATAGCAAATTTATCAGCAGATATAAACAGTTAAGATGCAGGAATTAAAGTGCTGAAATGTAAATGACACAATGAAATTTTTATAGAGGTTCGAAGATGGGGTAATTCTTCTACTCCTCTCTTCTCCAACTCCTGGAGGAATCCACTAGGTAATGATCGTATACAAAGTGGTAATGAGTCCGGATACAAGTCTTGATCACACAAGTGACTTGATCCTTTGGGACTCCTCAAGACGCTTGATCACTCAGTGGCTTCTCGACGACTCGAACTTCTTCACAGCGGCACTGCTTTGCTACTACAAACTCACTTGCTCAAGCTCTTTGGATTTGATCACGAAGCCCTCCAAAAGCTTAAGACTTGGTTCGACCTTGAACCTTCCTACAATCCTTCGTGGAATGTAGACCCCTTTGTTTTTTTCAGTATTTTCCTCTTCAACCGATTGAAGTTATCTTTCCTTCACAGTGAGTGTTGGATTGATGTTCTTCGTAGTGTAGCTTGAGGATTGAGAATGTTTTGGATATTCTAATAATTGCTTGAACGTTTTTAGTTCGTGTCCGTGACTTGTGTCGCTTGTCTCACTAGTTCTCAAATAAACTCCTCGGCCTTTTATAGTGATCTTTCAAAAATTTGCCCGTTGAAGAGATAGCTTATTTTTGAAAGTCACTTGCGATCGTTGGCTTGTCTTGTTGCGATCCTTGGAATTGCCATTTCCTCGTATGAATTGTTCTTTCACCTTTTCGAGTTCGACACGGTGTAGTGCTTCCCATCGTTCATTCCTTTTGCACGCTTCGAGATCGAGCACTCCGAGAAAGGTGGTATGGAGATATTACTTGTTTAAGTAAATCTCTTGATTTCAGGCAACGGATCTTTTACTGATTATCTCGACTTGATCGCATTTCCTTGCTTTCCCCGGGTGACTTAGAGTCGCCTTCCAATCATGGATGACTCTTCTTCACTTCAACTTGAGACTTGGCTTTTCTTGAGTTGACTTGATCGATACTCCACTCACCGCATCTCATGCTTCTTCGATAGAGTTCCCGTCTACTCTTCTTTTGCCATACTCACTGCCTCACACAGAGTCTTCCTTCTAGTCTTGATTTGTCTTCTTGCATGTTAGGCGTAGGCCGATTTAACTCAGCTTGGGCACTCTATTTATTACAATGCATTTTACAACAAGAATGGGGTGCCAACTTTCTATTCTAAGTTTTACATGGCATTCATCAAAATCTAAACAATAAATTTCCTAACAATTTCCTTTTTGATGATGCCAAAACTTAAACCATTCAAAAATGCAAATAGCAAAGATACATACAGATAGTGTATTGACATAGAATGTATGCGCAGAATCAATCCTTTTATTGATCATAACATTCTTGTTCTTTTACACAATTACAAGGTGTATCGAGCACATATTTGTCTACGTAAAAATAAAGAATTTATAGCTTTATTTTTAAGACTTACATTGTATGTATTTACATAATAAAATACACGAAGGGTTGGACAAAGAACACTTCATCTCCTTCGATGTCTCCTTCTTTCATCTTGTTCAAGATCTTCTTTCTTCTTCTCTTTTTTCCGCCGTCACCGCCTTCTTTTTCTTTTCATATGCCTTCCTGGCAGCCTTCATCTCTTCTTAATCTTTCCTGTCTTTCCTCCCATAGCCGAGTTTGTCTCTTGTTTTCTTCTTCTAATCTTTTTGCATACTCAAATAAGCGTTACTTTTAGCCACTTGCAAATTTGCTACTTGGTCAAGCCCACCCAAAAGAGATCCCTCCTTTCTTTCCTAGATCCACGTATTCAATGTTTTGGGCAGAGGCCCAGGTCCAAGCTTCTTCCTCCACCACCGCTTCTTCCTCTACCTCGGGCGATATCTTGTCTTGGGGTC
Source organism: Rehmannia glutinosa (assembly GCA_016081115.2). Taxonomy (NCBI): domain Eukaryota; kingdom Viridiplantae; phylum Streptophyta; class Magnoliopsida; order Lamiales; family Orobanchaceae; genus Rehmannia; species Rehmannia glutinosa. The sequence goes on from CM071936.1 coordinate 288,293, forward strand.
TTCTTCTTTCCGGTGAGTGACCACGGAGTGACAAAGCAGAGCGATCGCGGTGAGAGTCTGGCTTTTGCTGTCGCCTTTTTCACATAACATGAGACCCTTTTCCCAAGATACAAGTCCCAAGCTTGAGCCATAGACATATTTGCAAAGTATCCTTCAGATTCGAGCGTTTTAAATTCATCAACTCGATCGTGGCTCCGTCCCGACAACCGAGATGGCATAAGTGTCTCTCGCTTCACCGGAATGCCTCCATGTTCTTTCAAGATGTTCATAACTCGGGCATCCATTCTTCCTTCCACTTCCTTCATCCCCGCTTCAATTGTTTTTCTCTTTTCGGCCCATAGATATAGCAGAGTGTTGGAGTGGCAGAGTCACCTGTGGAGTTTCTTTGCCGATAATGTCACGTGTGTGACAGACCGTTAAGGGTTTGTGCAATCATCAAGGTCACAACTGCCGATCCTTCACCCTCAACAATATTTCCTTTCTTTTATTTCAACACTTCCTCGGTGACTTTCCTTCGCAGCCGCTTCCTCCTTCTCGCGCTTTTTAGGTATTCCTCTTCCCCTTTTTGGCATCATCAAAGGAGAGAGGAACGCCTGAAACAGACTTGCAAGGGAAGTCTAGCCTCTTGATGGTAGAGTTCTGTCTTGAGTTTCCGCAGAGTATGCAAAGACGAAGTCGGATCGAGTAGCGTTGGACTCTGTTGAAATCGGCTTCATCTCACCCATGAGAAGAAAATTTGAATTTTGTATTCATGGTCTCTTCCAAACGTCAGAGATCACTCTTGTTTTGCTCACGCAGCAGCCTTTATCTCGGCAATGTGAGCTTCATGCATGTGCTCAATATGTTCTCTCACTTCGTTTTGCATCGCATTTTCGAGTTCTCCATACGGTGACTTGTTGAACAATGTCCTCAAGTATCTAACTTGTTCCACACGCATTGTTTTTCTTTGTTGCCACCATTCCCCGATCCTCGATTATGCCTCTTAAATCGCCAGTGAGATTGGCATCTCCGTTGTCCGCCGCATGTCCATAGAGGCCTCGATGCCTCTCCATCCGTTCAATCTCGGCCGAATAATGCCTTGAACACTTCGCGGACTTCGATTCTTCCGTTCGGTGATGGCCATGCAAAAGCGTCAAAATCATAATCACCGGAACAATGGTGCCGGCGATGAAAAAACGGAGCTGGTCTCGTGGTAGCGTGCGTTCGTTTCTCGACTCTTCATGGAGGTCGGGTACCTCCGGGGAAAAAGGAAAAGATTCTATAAAGGATTCATCACCGCTAACCGAGATTTGTTCGATGATGAGCGGTGCGCGTGAAGTTCTTTTTTGGAATCGACCTGCAGCCTTGAGGAGCCCGCGCGGTGGACTCGGTTGGTGGGTTTTGTTGTGAAGTGGACCCCATTTTGCGAGCCTCATTTGTCTCAATGCCTTCGTTGGTCTCGGTGATTTCTCCAATTGAGTAGGCGGTCCTCGGCCTTATTAGAAGCGTCATCGGACGATGATGAGATTTCCATTGTTGGCTCATCATCAAAATTAAAGGTTTGACGAGTAGTCTTGGGATCGACTTGCTCGTGCTTGGAACATCCGGTGAGTCTTTTGGATTTGTCACGGGGGATGACTCGGCCTTCTTCTTCGCTTCCGATCCCGAAAGGTTACATCGTGGATTATCCTGGGAATCATGAAGTGCGCTTATCTCCTTCTCGGATGGGTCGATGATAGCGGAGGGATGTTCTCTACTTCTTTTTCTTTACCCCGGAAGTCTCAACCTCCCGTGGGCCTTCATTACCTCCAATTAGTCTCTCGCAAGCGAGGCCTTGGTCCTCCCTTTCGACAAAATGGCATTGCCTTAGGGTCTTCTCGCGGTGGCATCCATTGGAGTCTCAACCCCTGTGGATTGCACTTTCATCGCCGCAGTGTTAACTCCCGTGGTTGTTCCTTCTTGTGCCTCGACCGCATCCGGCGTCATTAGCCTTCGAGTAATTGGCACCTCACCGAGACAGACTAACCTGTCCCGAGCTTCGTTGATGGCAACTTGTTGTTCTTCTTGTGTTTGTATTTTCTCTACTTCGCCTCCTTGATTCGTTGTGGAGTCATCTGCAGATCCTCCGACCTTGCCGCGGTGGAGGGAGTTTCCCCACCGGGCGCACACCGGTGAGTGACTTGGAATGGGGTCACTCGTCTCCAAGCTCCCGGCTTTTGATTGAATGTTCAGTTGGGGCGGTGGTAAAACACCTTCAATATGGGGGGTCGATTGGGTCCCCACTATCCGATTTCATCGCCAAGTCCCTTATGCCTTCTTCCGAGTGAGTGGGGAAGTGGTGGCAAGCAACAACATGGCGATTTTTTCGAACCACTCCCATTGGATCAATTTCGATTGTGTTCGAGGACTCTCCTGGTCCCTCCATCGGTCTTTGCTCGTGAAGGATTCTCGATTCATGCAATGCTTGCTGCATTTGCAACTCTTCTTCGGGCAAAAGCATTCTCCTAGGATCCTCATCATCGCTGTCGAGAGAAGACATCAAGGAGAGGATGTGTGTGTTACGTGGTGTCGGAGATAGGCGGATCTTTGGCCTTCTCACGTGCCTCGGCCTTTCTCGCTTGCTTTTCTTTCTCCTTGTCCTTGAAGATCGCAAGATATCTCGTGCGATTGTCTTCATCCGATCTTTGAGCACATGGTTAGTCAAGGAAGTTTAACAGTTCCTCTTCTTCTTCTATAAACTCAGCCGTTGGAACTGTTTCCTTGATTTACTCAACTTCCATTTCTCCACTCACGCAGACGATTTTGGATGTCCGGGTAAGGTGGAGATAGGATCATTACATCACTATCGGCTTTATCGTTTCTTCTTGTGTTTTGTGTGTGGACTACGATTGTGTCTTGAGTTGCCTCTACTTCTCCAAAGATCTCCCAGATCTCCGCTCCAATTGAGTGGCCGACTCATTGGTTTCTCCATTCTGAGTGCTTGATGATTCTTCTTCGTCTCCTAGTTTGTACGCAGGGATTTCTGGTTCGCAGACGGTGTCCTCTCGAGTCTTGGCGGCGGGGGCCGTGCTAGTGTTTTTTCTTCGAGGAGTCGGCCGTCAGCTTATCGTTCTCCTCCTTTTGACGATCGGAGAAGGTATTTGAGAGTCCTTCTCGCCCATTCGGGCCGGGCAGCGACACGGCACGAGCGGGGCGGTGTGACTCTCACCGGGCAGGGGGAGCGAGTTTGACTTTCTTTTTTCACGTAGGCAGGGCAAGCATCTTTTCTTAGCAACGCAGGGCGCTTTTCTTCGGGTGGAGAGGAAAAAGCAGTTGTATCTTCGTGGTCACCGATTCCCCTCACTTGTGTCGCTCTCTTGGCGTAGGCTCTCTTCTCGTGCGCCGAGAGAGGTTTGCTCAACATCCTCTTGTTAATATGGAATGCCTTCCCATGTCTAAGAGGAACTCCTTTCACCTCCGTCGGTCGGCCAATCACTAGGCCATATCCTAGGGATCCTCCAAATGTGCCATCTTCCTTGAAGGATTTGTTCTCACGTTTCGCGTAGTCTGCTGTAGACAAACTCAAATTTGGGCTTTATTTTTTTTTTCTGCGATGATTGCAAAATGCCATTACAATCGGCTTTGCCTTTGTTTTTGATTGGTCATGGGTCAAAGGCCAAATTTGATGTCGATACATTTGGCAACTATGTCCAATGACTTGTGATAATCCTCCTTGATCTCTTGTTTGTTATGTACACTATTTTATCAAGATAGTCGGGTTTGGCTATTTCTTTCCAAGCATCGGCCCAAGTTTACATCACCGTTAATTAATTTCTCGAGGCTCCTTCGATTGGTAGTGAGCAATGTTCGGCCAAATCCTCGCGAGATAGTCACCGATTTAGTGAATGCACGACTTTATTCCTTCATCGTGAATCTCAAAGATTCATGTAGAATTGTGCGACCTCCTCCACATAGGTAATCGGATATTCTAACGTTAGAAACGGTTTTCAGCCCGGGTCGTTTCCAATTTTTCAGCGATTTTCTTCACTAAGGTGTCGCTTCGGACCCTGTTTCACCATGCCGTCAAAATCCACAAGAGACCCAGTGTGGATTTGCTTCCCTAACTTGGTAAAATCATAGGTTGGTGCCATTTTTCAGATTTTATCAAAGAAAAACTCGGAGATTGATTTGAAGATAGATAGGGTTTCGAGAGAATTTTTGCCTTTGCTTTTGAGAGAAAGAAGTGAACAGTTTTGGTAATGTGAGAGAGAAACGGACGGAAATGGTTTAAGTATGGTTTATGAAAGGACGTGCGGGTGGTTTTTGAAATGTGATCGAAATCAACGGCTTAGATTTTGCACGCCTATTTAGCATTTAATGTCTCGTATTTAATGCGGGCAAAGCATTTATATCCAATCATAAGCTTGGTGTGCGGCTTTATGTCCGTACACATCATCATTATCTTCGACGTATTCCTTAAAAACATTCCCGCTTAGTCAAACGACTGCGTTTTTGTCACTTTGCTCATAAGTGACTCAGCTTATCCCTTAGCCGATTTAACTCTACTTCTCACAGTTCTCTTAGCGACTCATTTATCACCGACTCGGTGTAGTCATTGTCTTTTCCGACATGGTGATTCATCGAAATGATTTCTGTGTTGACTCTTTTTCACCTCCTTTTCTCGCTCCATTTCTTTTCTTTGATTCTTCCGAGTGTCGGCTCGATTCAATTAACCCCAACTCATGTTCGAGTTCTTCAAATCTTGACTCACATAATGGTTTTGTGAAGATGTCACCAATTGTTTATCGGCTTGAGATATATTCCAAGATGATGTCCTTCCTTTCAACATGATCTCTTATGAAGTGATATCCGACATCGATATGCTTTGTTCTTGAGTGCAAACACAGATTTTGAGTAATGGCAGAATCGCACTTCGTGTTATCACACATGATTGGAATTTCTTTTTCCTCAACTTCATAGTCTCTCATTCTTTGTCTCATCCATAGGACTTGGGCAACAAACCGCCGCATGCCTATGTATTCTCGTCTTGTAGAGGTGGCTATTGAGTTTTGCTTCTTGCTAAACCAGAAATTAGTCTGTTTCCCAAAGATTTGACATGTGCCTCGAGGTGCTCTTCTTCCCACTCGCATCCAAAGATAGTCGAATCAATAGCCAATTAGCTTGAATCCACCTTCCTTTGGATACCATAAACCAACTTCTTGGCTTCCTTTCAAGTATCTCAATATTCTCTTAGTTGTCGTCATATGGCTCTCTTTTGGAGAAGATTGAAATCTTGCACATACACCTACAACAAAGGTGATATCCGCTCCGCTTTGTGAGATAGAGCAATGATCCAATAAGTGCTCAGATCTTGTTTGATCTACTGTGCTTGCCATCCGCATCCATGTCCATTTTGATCGATGTATTCATTGGTATTTTTGTAAGACTTCTCCTCCATACCAAATTTCTTCATTAAATCTCTCGGTGTATTTTGTTTGACTTATGAAGGTTCCATCCTTCAATTTGCTTTACTTGAAGTCCAAGGAAGAATGTCACTCTCCCATCATGCTCATTTCAAATTTACTTTGCATGAGGTTTGAAAACTTTTCGCATGACTCTTTTTTTGTGGATCCAAAATGATGTCATCCACATATATTTGAACAAGTAGTATACTCTTTTTGTCTTGAATTCTGAAAAGTGTTCTATCTACTTTTCCTTTTGTGAATCCATTTTAGGTTAGGAATTGTGACAAAGTATCATACCATGCTGGGTGCCTGTTTCAATCCATATAGAGCTTTCTTGAGTTTGTATACCTTATGTCCAAGAGTCTTCGCTCAAATCCGGAGGTTGTTCAACATACACTTCTTCTTCCAATAAACCATTTAGGAATGCACTTTTTACATCCATCCGATATACAATGAAATCATTGTGAGTCGCATAGGCAAGAAACATCCTTATAGCTTCCAATCTTGCTAGGGGCAAATGTTTCATCAAAATCTATCCCTTCTTCTTGGCAATATCCTTTCGCTACTAACCTTGCTTTTGTTTTTACTACGTAACCTTCCTCGTTCATCTTATTTCGAACACCCATTTGGTGCCAATAACATTTTGATGTATGGGTCTTTGCACTAATTCCCATACTTTATTTCTTTCAAACCGATTCACTCTTCTTGCATAGCTTGAATCCAATGTGTGTCATCCAATGCTTGTGACACGTCTTTGGGCTCTATTGCGAGATGAAGCATGTGAACATAGCTTCTTGTTGAGTTCGGATCTTGTTTTGACACCTTCTTTTATATCTCCAATAACAAGTTCTCGTGGATGGTCTCTCACCAACTTACATCAAGGTTGGAGTAAGTTAGATGGATTCAAATCGACGGTATGTGGTTGTTCGTGGTCGCCTCTCTCGTAATCACTTAGCGCAAATTTTCCAAATTGTTTTTGAGATTCACTATCTCATCTTCTTCCTCAATTGATAATTCCGCCTTCACTTCAAAGATAGGACTCTTTCAGATGGTTGGACGATTCAAAGCCTTATCACCGACTCTTCAATGTCTTCTCCATTTACATTTGGCTCATCGAATACCACATGAATGGATTCTTCCGCAACCATAGTCCTTTTATTGAGTACTGAGGCTTTTTTCACCGAGTATCCTAAGAAGATACATTCATCGCCTTTAGCATCAAAAGCCTCTAGATTGTCTTTGCCATTATTGTGGATGAAGCATTTACATCCAAATATTTCAAATATGCAACATTTGGTTTTCTTCCACCCAAATCTCATAGGAGTCTTTGTCACCGTCTGCTTATCATACATCCTTTTTGGGTGTAGCAAGCGTGTTGATTGCTTCAAATTTAAATCTTTGGTAACCCCGCTTCACCTAAAATGGTCCTTGCCGCTTCTTTGAGGGTTCTGTTCCTTATTTTCGCAACTCCATTCTGTTGTGGAGTTCTTGCTGCGATAGTTCATGACCAATACCATTCTCAATACAATATCGAGTTATTATTCCATTGACAAACTCGGTTCCTCTGTCTCGATCTTATTTTGATAATGGATTGGCTCTTCTCGATTTTGAATCCTCTTCATCACCGTGGTAGTTTTTGTAGAGTTTCTTTCTTCTTACACATGAACATTGTCCATGTATATCTTGAGTAATCATCTACTACCACCAAGGTATATTTCTTCCCACTTATGCTAGCATTTGGTTCCATGGGCCAAATAGATCCATATGTAGCAAAGCTGCAATATTCTTGTTGAGGATGGGCATGTCTTTTCTTTGAATGATGACTTGATTTGTTTTCCTTTCGACATGCGTCACATATACTCTCCTTCTTGTATACTGAGTCCGGAAGTCCTTCCACAAGATTATTTCGGCAAGCTTGTTAATCGTTTTGAAATTCAGTGACTCGGCTTTTTGTGCCTGACCAACTTGATTCAAATTGTGCTCTTTGCTAGTAGACAGTGTTGGGTGTTTGATTGACCAATCCACGACATACATATTCTTCTGTCTACATCCTTGCAAAGACAACTTCATTCGATTCAAAGATCCTTGATTTGGCATACACCCATGTTGAATCCAACATTGTAACCCTTGTCATAGAGTTGATCGATGCTCAAGAAATTGAAGTTGAGTCCTTCTACATATGCAACATCCGTGATTTCTAATTCATTCCTCTTGATGGATCCAATGCCTCTTATTTCACCAGAGCTTCATTTCCTCCAAATATTACTTTTGCTCCTTTAACTTCCTTGAATTTTGACTGATTTTTCTTATTTTCTGTCATATGTCCGGAAATGACCACTATCCATGTACCAGGTTCCTCGCACTCACTGCTTGAACCTCATCTTCTTGGTCGTTGATCTTGTTCCTTGGCCATCAAGCGGATCGGGCTTCTTCTTTGAGTCACTTGAGTAGTCGCCTTCGCTGCTCTCTCGAGTCCGTTGTCTCTCTTGACTTGGCTGTTTAGCAGTGTCTGCAGACCATCATTGCCTTTTCTTTTCTTGTCTTCTTTCTCTCAAGACCTTCCTTTCTTTTTCATCCTTGTATTTGTTAACTACGGGATATGAGCAAATCAATGGCATAGTGACCTGGTTGTCTACAGCCCAACATAGATATTCAGCCTTTTGATCACTCTTTCCATTCTTGGATTGTCAGCCTTTGATATTCAACTTTTTGATGATCTGTTCTTTTGGTTGGCCTATCTTCCTTGATTTGGGGAGCGAGCCGTAGTGTCTTCTCGGAAGATTCGCCTTCTTTCTCTCTTGTAGTTCTTATTGAAGAACTTGTTGAATCTTTTAACCATCGGGCTATTTCTTCCGGATCAATGACTTCTTTGACCTCTCTCTTCCCATCTTTAACAATTAGAGCAAAGTTGTTTTGGGTACAAATTGCCTCTTCCTGGTCTTTTCTTCTCACTCAAACTCGTAGGTTTTGAGGTCCGAGAATAATTCATGGTTGGATGTCTTTGATAGGTCCATGGAATGTCTCGTGTCATGACCTTCATTTCCCATTCGTTTTGGAAGACATTTTAGGATCTTCATACACATTTCCTTCTCGTATATATTCCTTTCCAAGTGCATGACTCATTTGTGATTTCGTGAACCGAGCATCCAGTTGATCCAGGTTTTCTCCCGAGATCATTTTGAAGTTCTCAAATTTCAGACATACCACCGATAATTTGTTTTCTTTGATTTGCTCGAGCCTTCACAAATCAATGTCACTTGTCCTGCATTTCTTTAGCCGTTTTGCATGATTTAACTTTATTGAACATGGCTTTGTCCAAGGTTTTGTAAAGGATGTCCTTGGCTACATTGTCCAGGTTGTATCTTTTTCTGTCATCATTTGTCCATTCGGTTCTTGGTTTTCAACCATGGCAGGTCTAGAGCAACTTCCTCTTCTCCTTCACCGCACTCTTCGCATAACCGTGTTCACCTTTAAGATTTGCAGAGGCCCATCTTCTATTACTATCCACATCTCATCATATAATGCCGATAGATGAGCCCGCATACGAATTTTCCAATCATCAAATTCTTCAATAGTGAACATAGGGATGCGTGTCAAATTTGCTTCCATGATAATAACTTTTAATGATAAAAAGAGTTTTGAAAGTTTAAGTACTAAAGCAGACTTTGAAAAGTTTGGAGATCTAGTTCAAGAAGAATCTGCGGAGGTTTCAATGAACCAACCGCTCCGATACCACTTTGTAGGTCCCAAGGGGTGTAAGTGTAAGGTTTAGAAGGGGGGTTGAATAAACCTTACCAAATTTTCGATTTAGTCCTTTTAAATATACAGAGTTGATTCTACACAATTTGTGTCCTTGATGGAAATCAATTTAGTCAATCAAGTAGAGTTAGTCTCTCAACGGACTCAACCGAGTTGTTGATGGAATAACTCATTTGTTGGCTCTAAATTAACTCATTTGTGGTTTTGTTTTCAGCGGAAGACTTAACACCCTTAAGTTTGATTAAGCAAGAATTTAGTGCTTGGTTTAGTACTTAAATTATCAAGTGGATAGCAAATTTATCAAACAGATATAAAACAGTTAAGATGCACGGGAATTAAAGTGCTTTGAAATGTAAATGACACAATGAAATTTTTATAGAGGTTCGAAGATGGGGTAATTCTTCTACTCCTCTCTTCTCCAACTCCCGGAGGAATCCACTAGGTAATGATCGATATACAAAGTGGTAATAGTCCAGGATACAAGTCTTGATCACACAACGGTGACTTGATCCTTTGGGACTCGTCTCAAGACGCCTTGATCACTCGTTTGGCTTCTCGTGACGACTAAACCTTCTTCTTCACAGGGTTGCCTTGCTTTACTAATGACTCACTTGCTCAAGCTCTTTGGATTTGATCACGAAGCCCTCCAAAAGCTTAAGACTTGGTTCGACCTTGAACCTTCCTACAATCCTTCGTGGAATGTAGACCCCTTGTTTTTTCGTATTTTCCTCTTCAACCGATTGAAGTTATCTTTCCTTCACAGTGAGTGTTGGATTGATGTTCTTCGTAGTGTAGGCTTGAGGATTGAGAATGTTTGAGATATTCTAATAATTGCTTGAATGTTTTTTAGTTCAGTGTCCGTGACTTGTGTCGCTTGTCTCACTAGTTCTCAAATAAACTCCTCGGCCTTTTATAGTGATCTTTCAAAAATTTGCCCGTTGAAGAGATAGCTTATTTTTGAAAGTCACTGCAACGTCGTTGGCTTGTCTTGTTGCGATCCTTGGAATTGCCATTTCCTCGTATGAATTGTTTTTTCACCTTTCGAGGAGTTCGACACGGTGTAGTGCTTCCCATTGGTTCATTCCTTTGCACGCTTCGAGACTCGAGCACTCGAGAAAGGTGGTATGGAGATATTACTTGTTTAAGTAAATCTCTTGATTTTCGTGCAAACGGATCTTTTACGATTATCTCGACTTGACCGCATTTCCTTGCTTTCCCAGGTGACTTAGAGTCGCCTTCCAATCATGGATGACTCTTCTTCACTTCAACTTGAGACTTCGCTTTTCTTGAGTTGACTTGACCGATACTCCACTCACCAGTGCATCTCACCGCTTCTTCAAGAGAGTTCCGTCTACTCTTTTTGCCATACTCATTGTCTCACGTGCAGAGTCTTCCTTCTAGTCTTGATTGTCTTCTTGCATGTTAGGGCATAGCCGACTTAACTCGGCTTGGCCACTCTATTTATTACAATGCATTTTACAACAAGAATGGGGTGCCAACTTTCTATTCTAAGTTTTACATGGCATTCATCAAAATCTAAACAATAAATTTCCTAACACAATCTTTTTTTGTTCCTTCAATTTGTCAAACCACTCGGATAACCATGTAGCTTAAAACAAGTCCCTACCTCATGTCCCGATACTCCACAATGAGTACATTTCAACTTTGCTTTTTCCTTTTTGCCAATCTAACTCCTCTTCCCGTCCTTCTTGCCAATTTGATCGACCTCCTCTTGTAAATGCTCCTCTGTTCTCAAATCCACCTCTGCCTCTAGCAAATATTGTTGCATTCTCAAGAGCATCTGGATAAGCAATTTGAATAGACTATGTTTCTCAACTGTCAATATCATAGAGTATTCCTTATTAACTGTTGGTAGGGGATGCATGAGCGGATTTGCGACCTAACATGCTTATAAGAGTCGTTCAATCCCATCAAAAACTGCATCAACTTCGTTTTGATATCCAAATCAGTCAATGTTTTTCCAGCACCACATATACAAGTAGGAAATTCAACTAAGCAACAATACTCATCCGAAAGCCTTTACGTTTCGTAAAATATATTACAACAGAGGTATTTCCTTGTTGCATGTTAGCAATTTCCTTTTGAAACTGATACAATAAAGGATCATTACTCTCTCTGAATTGTTGTCCTAAATCAATACATAACTCTCGAGCTGAATTAGCATAGATAAAAGCATCAACAATATCTTGAGAGATAGAGTTTAATATCCAGCGAGTAACCATTAGATCAACACATTTCCACTGTTCATATTCAGGTGTATCTTCATCACGCATAGTAATTTTTCCATCAATATATCCCAACTTTGTTTTCGCACCCAACGCTATATGTATAGATCGACTCCACGAAAAATCATTTGTACCTGTTAGCTGATTCGCAACCAGAACCATTCCTGGATGATCCGAGCCATGTAGTTTAAATTCTTCTTTGATTATTATTTGATTCGCAGTAATGTTAGCAACAACTTCTTCATCTTCATCATCTCCAGCACCACGTCCAGTGGTAGCTTGCCTCCAAGGAATCGCCATGTTGTTTCAAACCTTAGCTTTCATACTATGAGAAAATCCAAAGTGATAGCTAAATTTGTAAAACACCATATCTGGGTAAAGCTTATTTTTGTTATTCATCCAAAAATTGAAATGGAGCACCTTGTATAGAAATAAAGCAAAAATTAAAGCGTGTTCAAAAGAAAGAATTAAAATGACAACTAAGGAAACAACTAAAGCAATAAGTTAGCTGGATCAAACCTTAGATGGGCCAAGCCCAAGAGACCAATGACCCAATATACTAACAAAAAGTATCACTATTTCCAGCAAAAGTATCAGTTTTTCAATGTAAAAAAAACATTAGTTATGAGACTCGAGTGAGTACGTCAAAATATCTTTTTTTTTTAATATGTAAAAATTAAAGTGTCAATGTTGATCGCTAAATTCTTACCGCAAGCGTACGGTATCAAGTTTTAGTATAGTTTTGAAAGTAAGGTTATCGTCTCCACAGGGATTGTTATCAAATTTTATTCTAAGTACTATAATTAAAATAGCTTAATTCTATCTATAAATCGAAAAGAGATGAGTTGTTTATTAAACTAAAAATAAAACTAAAAATAAGCAAATAATTGGTTCAGACAAATTATCAAACACGTAGAAGATGAATTCTAGAGGGTTGATTTCACCTAGTTATCCCCTATGTTTTCAATCCAGTTTATTAATCACAAGTTATCAATCTATAAGCCAATATTCCTACCATTTATCACTTCCTCTCTCGAGTGCCAAGTGATTCTAGGTTCCAATTTCTGATTTTGATATCTCTATAAAAATCATAAATTAAACCCTAATATGCTCAATGAATATTCTATCACAGGCTTCAAAAGATTCATAAATCTCTCGATTCTATGAAACCCTAGGTTATGCTATTCTATGGCCAGGCGTTCAATTACCTCTCTCGAGTGTCAAATCAAACATGTCAAACAATCTAAATTATTGATCGATAATCCGGATGCAATCAAATCAAATAGCACAAATATATTAATAAACATGCGAATTTCATAAACTGGAAATCAAAACATAGGTTCAAACGTAAGTTACATCAATCCCCTAGAAAGATGGGTTTAGCTCATAATGAATGTATAATAACTCGTGAAGAAATAATTATACATCGATAGGGTTCAACAAAGATGCTAGAAAAAATAATTGAGAATGATTAAAGGAGGAATCTTCTCTGTTTCGGAAGATAGATGCCTTCAAATCTCGCCCCGAACTCTTTCTCCTTGCTCAAAATCGTCCCTTGTACTCTCCAAAATGTCCAACCTCTGTCCCGTACGCCTCCGTGGTGTATTTATAGGTCGAAGTCTCGAAAGCACGTCAAAAGGCCCAAAAATAACAAAGCCCATCGTCCGAAGACTGACAGCGTGCAGCACTGAGCTAGCTTGTGCACGGCAGTAGCATAGCATCGAACATCCTCTTGTGGCTGGGTGCCGCGCGCTGCAGCCCTCCGGAGCTGGAAGCGCGAAGGCTTTCTGACATTCGTTCACGATGCTCGCAATCATTGCGGCGCTTCTCTCTCTGATGGCGGTGACGCGCTCCCGTCATGTACACGTGTCTTGTTTTAACCCCCGCTGGGCGCGCTGAATTTTCATTTGCGGTGCTCGTCCTTGCACGATATTTTTCCGCTTTTCTCCATTCTAACTTGCGATTTTTCCCTTCCAACATGTTTTTTAACATTTTTGACCATTTCGGCTACAAGACTGATCGACTCTCTAACAAAAACTAATAACACGAAATAGACTCAAACGACCTTAAAAATACCCAAAAACAACCCAAAGACCTCGCCCGAGAATACTCAATACGTTGGTATAAAAACCAACTTAACAAATACCCCTAAATTTAGGCGTTTGCTTGTCCTCAAGCAATTCAGACTCTAAAAATCAACAAACATGAAGGAAGCAAAAATAAAGACGATAGACTCAAACGGACTAAGCGCAAAACTTCACAACCAAACTCATTCGTCAAATTTTGTTTCACTATCAATCAAGCACGTATTTTCACAATGTGATCATGAAGATGGAATGTTCATGCCAACCCCGATTTTCATTATCCGGATAGATTCACGCAATCAAGTGTTTTCAAAATGATCCACCTTTTGAATATAGAGATGAGATGCGTTCAGGACTCCATAGGCTTGTCTTTCACACTAATCTGCACTAATGTAGGCTAATGTAACACAAAGATCAATGGGACTTTTAAAGCTTGTCTTTGTGGGCTTAGGGTGAGGTAGGAAAATATGGGATTAAGTGGCTCATATCACCCAAACACACAATTAATACTTCAAATCACCAATTAGCAACTACCCTTCACTTTTTGACATCCCCAATGTTTATGAACCTTCAATCCCGCCGATTTTTCTCCTTTTTTTTTCTAACCCCAAACTTATTCTTTTGCATACATGGGGTTTCATATTTTCTTTTCTCGGGCAACTTTATTCAATTAAATACATACCCTTTTCATTATACCCTCCTCAACCTTCAACATTTTTCTATACTATGTGTGTATGAGTGATGGGTAAGTAGGATAATCACATTTAGGCTCGGGTATTAGATTGGTTGCCAAAGAAACGGGTTTATAAGTGCTCAAAGGGGGACACTAGGGAAAATATAATACAAAGGTAGGCATTTTAGGCTCGCTTGTTCAAAGATGGCCAAAATCACTTCCTTAATGTTACTTCACCTAGATTTCGCCTCGACTAGTGATCGACTAGTTCTCTAATCCGGTGGGATCATAAAAGAAACACTCAACCGCATAAATCATCCCCAAATAAATCAACAGAGCTAAGCACATATATGGAATTAATGGAAAGAAGATTAAATCACGATTCAACACATGCTCTTGACCGTTCAACTCATATTCAACAAATTCATTTAGTCATGCGTTTCACGCTTTCTGCATAACCCGACTCGACTCAGACTCTATTTTTTTTTTTTTAAGACTCGACTCTATAAATAAAAAAGAACGGATTACTACACCCCCAAACTTAAAATGACATGGTCCCCATGGAGAGGTAAGAAAAGTACTTTCGATAGTGGGGACTAAGACTCCCCATCCGAGTCGTGTGGTGAAATGTAGGTGACAGGGCTGGAGGCGGTGGTGTAGAGAAGGAAAGCGAGGATATACGTCCCAAAGAATTGGTTGAATCGCCAAGGCCGCTTCTTTCTGAAAAGCCACTGACTAACGACGATGTGCTCGCCGCAACTCCCGCAACTATAGGTATTAGTCATGCATGGGTCGGCTGGAGTGTTGAAGAGTGGGACGCTCGGCCAAGAGGAAGTACCTCGGCATGATGGGAATGAGATGGTGCGTCGGATTCAAAGAAGCGGCCGGAGGGCGGGCGCGATCGTGGTCTAAAATGTACCCTCGCCACGAGGATCGGGAACACCATCGTAGTGTCCTCATAGGATGCGATAGTGGTAGAGTCAATTGCGCCTTAGGGCGCTCCATGGCTCATTCTTCTCTAACACAATACCTTCGGTCAAACTCAAGCCGCAAATCGTAGTCGCCATGCACATGCCCCCGTACTTTTATGGCGAAAGCACTGATGAATAGTTGCGATAATCAATCAAAGATCGAATCGATGTCGTGTATAATAGCATATAACAACCGGGCGTGAGGCGGCGTGGACGCCACCGAGATGACCGGGTCGGCATCAAGTTCTGGCAAAGAAAGTGGTACCATGCACGACCATAACGACTCAATGTCGTGTGAGAGAAAACCAACGTACCCCCACCTTCGCGGGCCGGGTGGCATTCAGTGCCGGGCCGACAGAGGGCATGGACAATCATATCTAAATCCGACTGGCCAGCAAGAAAATATGTGTACGGGCTATGGTCAACTGCGGGTAAAGAATAATACTCTCGAATAGCCTCTGGGGTGCAAGTGATCCGTTCGCCACGTAGATAAACATTCGTCGGGTCCTCAACTGGGTCATTAGCATTGGCATAGAATTCCTTGACAAGTAGCGGTGCAAATGGCGGGGGTGGTGCACACAACTTTTGCCAGTGGCGCTCTCGGATCATGCGCTATAGATGACCATCATGTGGTCCCGGTTGGAAGCCCCGCTCGGCATTGATCCGCCGAGTCATTAGTTTGCCAAAAAATGTCTCATGTGCGGCTTGGCTAACAAATCTGTCTGTGTCGTAGTCCGCCGAGGTAGATGCCTTTGCTTTGCCCTTACCCTTCCTAGTCCTTGCCATGACGATCACCTAGCAAAATAAACACCCAAACAAAACACGTAGAAACATAAAACTCGGTGAGGGTGAATAATCAACAAGCAAGGTGGTTAGAAAATGCACCCAAGTGTATGAATTAGCTACATTTCGAAATTACAAGTAATATCATGCAAGATGGCACTTCAACAATGTCAAAATCTCAATGGGGCATTTTAACAAACACCTTGTGTGCGTGAAATTGGGAGAAGGTGATGAATGCAATTTGTGTACAATTCAATCCCAAAAATTCACACCCAAACCTAGTTCTAACATGCTCAAGCTCAACACAATCACAACACAATCCAACATGTAACATAATTAACTCAACCCACCACAATGCCTTAGTACAAATGAAAGAATTTAGGGATAACCTTGGGGTGGGGTTTTGAAGCAAGAGACTTACCAATTGATGAGTGGTGAGGATGAGTGTGATGTGTGGGGTGCTAGAGTGGTTCCTTGTGGAGAGGGGATGTGATATTTGTGAGTTATGGTGAAAATGGCGCTACCCGTCGAGTTTGAGAGGGGGAGATGTGTTTTGGTGTGTTTGAGAACTGAGACCTGGGCTGCCTGTTTTAAAAGAAAATTTGCCCGAGCGCTGCAGCGCGCCACAGGTATGCTCCTCTGTACGATTTTGCGGGGCGCTGCGGCGCTGCCCCTTGACTGCGGCGCTGGCACATTTTTCCTTTTTTTTTATATATATTTAATCAACGCACGTCTCGCACGCACAAATAAGAAAAAGTCGGGGTGTGATGCAACTTGCTACTCCTAGAATGCAAAAACAAAAACAATGCAACTATGATGCAATAAAAATGAAAAAACTACTAAACTAAATTAATACTACGAAAGCAATAAAAAGGGGCTTGGGTTGCCTCCCAAGAAGCGCTAAGTTTACAGTCTTCAGCCAGACTTTGTGAGATAATCACGAATCCGCATCTCCAAGCGGGAGATTGAGGATTTTCCGGGCTTCATCACCAAAATAGTGTTTTAACCTCTTCCCATTAACTCAATGTTGTGCTACCATCCTTACACCGCAACTCAATAGCACCAAACGGCGAAACACGCTCGATGACAAATGGTCCAGACCATCTCGATTTCAGTTTTCCTGGGAATAATTTCAACCGAGAATTAAATAATAATATCTGCTAGCCCGGGAGAAACTCTCGCCTCAAGATCATTTTATCATGCCATTTTTTTGTCTTTTCTTTGTAGATTTTGGCATTCTCATAGGCCTCATTCCGGAATTCCTCCATCTCATCAAGTTGCAATAGCCTATTCTCACCACGGCCTTTAAGTCAAAATTCAGTTTCTTCACGACCCAATAAGCACGATGTTGTAGCTCCGTGCAAGTGACATGCCTTCCCAAACACCAAGCGATATGGGGACATACCAATAGGCGTTTTAAAGGCCGTTCGATATGCCCAAAGCGCATTATCCAGTTTCTGAGCCCAGTCCTTGCGGTTACAGCTCACCGTCTTCTCAAGGATCTGCTTCACCTCGCGATTTGAAATTTCACTGTCCATTCGACGTGGTGGTAACCTAAAGCAACCTTGTGCCTTACACCATACTTAGAGAGAAGGTTATTAAAAAGTTTATTGCAAAAATGAGTACCTTCATCACTAACAATAGCCTCCAGGAGTGCCGAAACGTGTGAATATGTGCTTGTGTAAAAATTTCAACACTACCTTAGCATCATTGGTAGGTGTAGCAATTGCCTCCACCCACTTGGGAGACATAATCCACCGCAAGAAGGATATAGGCATTTCCAAATGAAGGGGCATGAAGTGAATCCCCCAAACATCAAACAATTCTACTTCCATCATATTGGTGAGAGGCAATTCATGGCGTCGGGAAATGTTCCGGATTGCAATATCTTAGCGGCCGTGCGGGTTGGCCCAAAATGACCACCATATGGGGCAGAATGGCAATGTTGTAGAATCTCCTCCACCTCCTCTCGTGGCACACAACGGCGAATAATCGAATCCGCACACCTCTTGAACAAAAGCGGATCATCCCATAAATATGATTTAACATCATGCATAAATTTCTTCTTCTGATGTGAAGTCAAGTCCGGAGGCAAGACTCCACCAGCCAGATAATTCACAAAATCAGCATACCATGGGAGATGAGTTTCTACAACCAAAATACGCTCATCCGGGAAAGACTCCTGAATCGGAGCTTCAATTAGCTTGTCGGGTTGTTCTAACCTCGATAAATGGTCGGCTACTACATTCTCGCTACCCTTCTTATCCCGGATCTCAATATCAAATTCTTGCAGAAGGAGAATCCATCTAATCAGTCGTGGTTTCGCATCTTTCTTCGCAAAGAGGTATCGAATAGTAGCATGATCAGTGTAAACAATGACCTTGGTACCCACCAAGTAAGCCCGGAACTTGTCAAACGCAAATACAACTGCTAGCATCTCTTTTTCCGTGGTGGTGTAATTTTGTTGGCCGTCATCCAATGTCCGGCTTGCATAATAGATGGCCTTGAAAATTTTATCTCGTCTTTGCCCCAACATCGCCCCCCTGCATAATCACTAAAGATCGCACATGAGCTCAAAGGTTGTGTCAATCCCGCACCACCATAATAGGAGCAGAAATAAGTGCCTTCTTAATGTGCTCAAAAGCCGCAAAACAAAGATCATCAAAATAAAAAGGCACGTCTTTCTCAAGAAGATTACATAAGGGCTTGGTTATTTTTGAAAATCTTTGATAAATCGACGATAAAACCAGATGCCCTAAAAACTCATAATCTCTTTTACATTTCCCGGAGGTGGTAATTTTTCAATCGCCACTATTTTAGCCCGATCTACCTCTAATCCTGCAGCCGACACTCTATGACCAAGCACAATGCCTTCTTTCACCATGAAGTGACATTTTTCCCAATTAAGCACTAAATTTGTGTCTTGGAACCTTTGTAGAACCAGAGATAAATTATGGAGGCATTGGTCAAAAGAATTCCCAAACACCGAAAAATCATCCATGAAAACCTCCATAATTTCCTCCACCATGCCATGAAAAATAGACATCATACATCTCTGAAATGTGGCTGGTGCATTACACAACCCAAAAGGCATCCTTCGGAATGCAAAGGTACCATAAGGACATGTGAATGTGGTTTTCTCCTGATCCTCTGGAGAAATCGCAATCTGATTGTAGCCCGAATATCCATCCAAAAAGCAATAGTAGTCATATCCAGCCATCCTATCCAACATCTGATCAATAAAAGGTAGGGGAAAGTGGTCTTTTCGAGTGGCTTTGTTTAGTTTCCTATAATCTATGCACACTCGCCACCCAGTCACCGTACGTGTAGATATTCTCATTATTGGAATTTTTCACCACAGTCATCCCCCCTTTTTTCGGAACTACTTGCACTGGACTTACCCATGAACTATCAGATATGGCAAAAATGATGCCAGCCTTAAGCCACTTAAGAACCTCAGCTTTGACTACTTCTTTTCATCGCCGGATTAAGCCGTTTCACGGTGCTCAATAGAGGGCTTGTAAGAGTCCTCCATGAGAATTTTATGCATTACTATAGAAGGGTTGATTCCCTTCAAATCGCCTATCGACCACCCCAAAGGGACTTATGTTTTTCTCAAAATGCGCAACAACTTATCTAACTCTGAAGGGGAAGAGAGGTGGAGACTATTACGGGATGTGTATCGTTCTCACCCAAAAATGCATACCGGAGATGTGCAGGAAGTTCCTTCAACTCCGGAGTGACCTTCGGGATTTCCTCAATGACTGTATCTCCCAAACTCTCCTTCAAACCCTTGCTTGTGTCAACCTGTGTGGCATCAAGAGACAACACGTAATCCAATAAATCAATATCATCAAAATCATAATCCATACCTTGTACTAGGGATTGGGTGAGACATCTTTCCAGTGGATCCACAGTAGTATGTCGAGTTGCTTCAGAGCGGGCACACTGCTCCACTACATCTATGAAATGGCAAGTGTGTTGTTCTTCTTGGAACTTCATCGCATTATAAATGTTGAACACCACTTCTTCTTCATAACTCGCAAAGTCAGTTCACCTCGTTGAACATCGATCAGTGCACGACCAGTGGCCAAAAATGGTCTCCCCAAAATAAATGGGACCTCTCGATCCTCCTCCATATCCAAGACAACAAAGTCGCCTGGAAATATGAATTTGTCCACCTTCACCAAAACATCTTCGATTACGCCTCGCGGATATGTAAGCGATCCGTCCGCCAATTGTAAGGTGATGGTGGATGGTTTCACCTCTCCAAGACCTAATTTGGAAAAAGCAGACAAAGGCATAAGATTAATGCTAGACCAAGATCGCAGGGCTTTATTAAAAATAGAATCACCAATAGTATAAGGGATAGTGAAACTCCCGGATATTTCAATTTCGTGGTAGCTTCCTTTGCAAAATAGCGTTGCATTCTTCTCGTTCTTTACGGTCTCGAACTCGCCCAACTTCCTCTTTTTCGCCATCACATCCTTTATGAATTTAGCATAATTAGACATTTGCTCGAGTGCATCAAATAAACGGGATGTTGATGTGAATTTTCTTAAAAATTTCCAAGAACTTCAAAATTGAGAATCTAGCTTCTTTTCCAAAATCTCGAGAGAAAGGGAGTGAGTTAGGCACTAGAATCGAGAATCAAGAGTAGGAGCATATTTAGGCTTGTCGCCTTCCGTCGCTCGTTGCTCGCTTATCTTCTTCTTGTTTGAGTCCTCCTCAATACGCACTTGAGAATCGAACGCTTCTCTTGGGTGGCATGAGAGGGAAGCTTAGGACCATCATATGCATTACCACTCCTCAATTGGATGGCTTTACAATGTTCCTCGGATTCACCTCGTATTACTTGGAAAATTTTCTTTCTTCCTGTGAGAGCTTATGGCGGTGGCCAATTTGTCCCATTTGGGTCTCTAATGATCTAAGGTGTGTCTCCATAGTAGACATTTTTGTGCCCAAATTGTCAACTGTGCATCACTCCTATTTAGCCGATTCTTGGTCTCTCCAATAAACGCGTCGAGTATTTCTTTGAGCGATGTTGTTTCTCACCCACGGGTGCATTAGAGCTAGACGGATTGGTGTAACCCTGGGAGGTGGATTCAACACGTTTCTATTATTCTTTGTAGGAGAGATTCTCATGATTGCGAAGTCCCGGTGATAATGAGTCGATGAATCGAGTACCTCGATTGTTAAAACCCCGCTTATTCACATAGTTAGCTTGCTCGGCATCGAATGTGGTGACCTCTTGAGCACCACGGAGGTGTTTGATCATTGCGGTGTTCCACCCAATTCATGATGGCGATTGTTTCGATAACAATGATGATATCGAGATGTTAATGCCGACATATGATCCACCAAGGACACCGCAACTTTCCTTGGTACTAATCTTCGTCGAGAGGGCCATTGATAGTTGTTTGTGGCCATTTCTTCAAGAAAAGTAATGCTTGATCGGAGTTTTAGCCATCAAAGTGCCCCCGCCGCAGATCTAGTATTGTCCTCGTATGCCCGTTAAAACCATTGTAAAAAATCTTTGGACCTCCGCCACCGCATAACCATGTTGTGGGCATCTTCAAGATCCTTAAACCGTTCCCAAGCTTCATATAGTGGCTCAAAGTCGATCTGTTGAAATTGAGCTATCTCGCTCTTGATTGGAGCGTCTTCTTGGCCGGGAGGAAGAACTTTGTCATGAATTTTTCTCGTCGATCATCCTGACTAGTGATACTCCCAGCGCGAACGTCAGAACCATCGCCTGGCTTTATCCCGAGTGAGAACGGAAAAGCCTCAACCTAATTGCCTCATCGGACACACCATTCATCTTGATGGTGTCACAAATCTCCAAGAATGTCGCCAAATGTGTATTTGGATCATCCACCGGACTCCCCCAAACCGATTCTCATTTGAACCATGCCGATGAGGCCGGTTTCAATTCGAAATTATTCGCATTTATGGGTTGGCGACAATTCCAGAGTAGTTGTGGTTCATAGTCGCACGGAAATAATCCGGATTGCCCTTTCTTGTGCCTCAGGTTGTGGTGGCACATTCACAACCCGATTTCCGATTATTCTCATTGTCCCCGTCTTCCCGCCATTGCTCGATTCTCGTGCTGGCTCGCTTTCGCCGATTGCTCAAGTGTCCTTTCAATCTCTGGATCAAAAGAAAGCAAATTAGTATCTTGAATCTCGCATAAATAAATAATTCAATGAGAAACACGAAATTATAATTCCTAAACTAGTCTAGATTAGTATTAAAACTACTCGGTAATAGTATTAGTTTAAAATTGGATAAAACAATCCAGGAATGGCGCAAAAACTTGATCGCGAAATTCTTATCGCGCGTACGGTGTGAAGTTTTAGTATAGTTTTGAAAGTAAAGTTATCGTCTCCACAGGATTGTTATCAAATTTTATTCTAAGTACTATAATTAAAATAGCTTAATTCTATCTATAAATCGAAAAGAGATGAGTTGTTTATTAAACTAAAAATAAAACTAAAAATAAGCAAATAATTGGTTCGAGGACAAATTATCAAACACGTAGAAGATGAATTCAGAGGGTTGATTTCACCTAGTTATCCCTTATGTTTTCAATCCAATTTATTAATCACAAGTTATCAATCTATAAGCCAATATTCCTACCGTTTATCACTCCCTCTCTCGAGTGCCAAGTGATTAGGTTCCGATTTCGATTTTGATATCTCTATAAAAATCATAAATTAAAACCCTAATATGCTCAATGAATATTCTATCACAGGCTTCAAAAAGATTCATAAATCTCTCGATTCTATCACAATTATCTTTGGTTATTAGAATAGATCATGCATCGCACGGGGAGCCCATCTAGTGTTTAATAGAAATGAAGTCATTTCCAGTTTTCATTTTGTTATGGATATTCATTTTTTTATGGAATATTCTTTTGAAAACACAACCAAATAAATTTTCACCACAATCACACAAATCTATGTGAAAATACACTACATTCACACAAACCTATGTCAATAATACATTAAAAAACTATAACCAAACATATTCTCATTTCCAACTAGAAATTCAGACAACAAACCAAACATATTCCCAATTCTCACATGAAAATCAATAAAGTTTGAAAATTCATTTTTCAACACTAGAAAGTGGAAATTGGACTTGGAAATACATCCATACAAGGCCAAGTTGGTTAATTGTTCACAAATCATTACCAAAACATAAAAAATAAAAAAGAAAGAAAAGAAAACCTGCAACATGATATAACTCACAAAAACAACACTCAGTTTGAACATAAACTACATACTCTTCCCATATTAACAAAATAAGTAAATTGTTCTCATAGCAATACATCTGTGTTGCCAGCACATTACCAAAACAGACAAAAGTATGATATCCATCCAAAATAGTTTATGCCAAAACTAATGCCGTAAAAAGCTAATCACGAGAGGTAGCTGTAGTGCCTGTAGAAGTTTTTTTGGTTCTTTTGATAGCTCTAAACATTTCTCCAAGAGAAATATTTGTGTCAACTTCATCCACCACTTCATATCGCCTCTACAAAAACATAATTTATGTCATAAAATTAGAAAAATAAATGATGAACTGGAATATGTAATTATTACACAAACAAAAAAACGTACTACTTTATATGTTCTAAACATTTCAAACACACCCCTGAAAGTAAAATAATATTACACATAACCCCCTAAGCAATCATCCCCAAAATCTGAAAACTGACTTTAGTCAAAGTAAACAATCAGTAAAATGAAAAATGAACTTTTAACCAAAACAAAAACAACTAAAAACACAAAAACACAAAACAAATGACGTTTGAAACACAATATACAAATGCAAACCACCAGATCTAAGAAAATATACTAATTCTTGCAGAGACCGGGCCATATGAACGAAAAAAATGGGGTAAATTTTATTATTAAACCTAGGCTATGATACCATTTTCAGATATCACAAAATAAAATAACCATAAAAAATAAGGGGTAAATTTGGAAATTATAGGCTAAGTGCAACAATTTGCAAAGTTCTGGGTATAAAGTAAAATAATTAAAAGTTAAGTGGGCAAAGTAGAAAAACTCTTATAGTTTGGGGGCAAAATTAAAATTACTTATTTTTGTAATTAACCCTTTTATTAATCCTGTACACTGATTTTTTACTCATCTCATCTATTAAGTCTATAAGAATTTACTACTATGTGACATACAAGTGAAGTACATCATTTGAAGAGCATATCAAAGATCTCACAAAACTAGAGCCTGAAATCATCAAATAAAAAACTATTCAGAGTTTGAAACAATAACAAATTAGACAGATAACAAAGCCAGACCTCATCCTTAGACGTGGTACTCTTCTTCTTGTGTGGTGGGTTACACTCTTCTCTAGATAGAGCTTCCCCTTTAGGTCTAGACTGAGAAGACAATGTCTGCACATCTCAAGAGAGGAATATAAGGGTTGAAGACTAAAAACCGAGCAAAACAACACTAGCATGCATAACTTGAATTAGGATCTACGTGCGTCATATATTACCTTGATAAGGACGTCTTCAGAAATAACAGCCTTGCCCCTGCTTTTTTTTTGTGGGAGCTACCTCGGTTAAAGATCCTTGCTTTTTTTCCAAATGATTCTGGATCCCAACGGTGAACAATTATGTTAGTCAGGTTGGATTTCGCACTACAAGAAAACCACAAAATAGCTACGGATTGTAGCTGTAGTTAAATAACGGCAGAATTAATGACTGAATGCCGACAGAAATTGACATAAAATTAATATGGAAACGGCCATGAATTTACGACGGAATAATGACGGATTTTGTGACGGAAGAAATATTGTCGGTAATTCGTGGGTAAATATAGCGCCAAATTTTAGGGCACAAATTAAAGAAAATTTAGTGACAGATTTACTTCTGTCGGTAATACAATAATGCAAAAACACTGTCGTTTGTTTTACATAGCGATTGATAATAAGACCTAATTAACGACGGATTTTATTTCCGTTGTTAATTAACGACGGATATTGTCCGTCGGTAGACATATAGATAGCAAATGTCGTCCTTCCTTTTATATTTAGAGATGGACTCCGTCAACATTTTCGACGGATTTTTTCGCTCGTTGCTAATATCTGATATAATGGTCCCCTTCTTCCTTTAGAGCCAGTCAAAAAAAATATAGACAAAAAGTGAGTTAATGATACAAATAATGACAAAAGAACAAAAGCAAGGAAATCCTAGAAGCAGTAGTGGTAACCACCATGTCGAAATACAAAAATATGGTATTCTGAAGACATTTTTGTATAAGATTCTTGGATATGTAAAGGATCAAATAAAAGTCATTACCTTGGCAACAATATCGCTTTTATGATCCTCCGAAACAATATTCTTGCCACTATTTTTTTCTTCAACAGGTTTTTAGTCTTTTGAGAACTGGGAGTACTGGACGGTTCCCCGCTGGCCGGAATGATAAATGTGACTCCTTGGAGATCATAATATTTAGTGGATGACCAGTTTTTTTCCTCTTATCTTTCCCATGATGAGACTCTCTCATTGATGTATAATTGCCCAACACCCATAAAGGATCATAGCCCTCTTCAAATTTCATTACAGAGTTTGGTTTTCGACTCCTTTTTTCCCGAGTAGGAACATCATCTGGTTTCACTTCCTCTTGCTCTTTTCGGCTGCCTAAATTTTCAGGTTCATGACAACAATGTGATGTTGTCGGTTGATTTTTATGGAAATTCTCATCGGTTTTCAGATTTTCAGTTTTATTGCCCTCTGCAAAACCAGATGAACCACCTTCTATGGGTAAACCAGCTTCCCCATGACATGAGGTGTCTACTGCAACATCTTCAGAGTCCTGGAAAACCAAGGTAGGAAAAAATAAGTCATAACTCTATTCTCATTATCATTATTTTTAATTGTTTTTCCATTTAGCTGAAACTGCTCGTGTTGCCAATCGAATAACAATAGTGGAAACTACAATGATGCGTTTTCAGCAACTTTTATAAATATTCTTCAAATGTATCGAAAACTCTGAATTTCCGAGAAGTGCAGTCACTGGAGGAACTTGTTGCATTAGTCGTTATGAAAGGTAAGGATACTGCAGCACCAAAAACATAACTGCTGACCCTCTCATTAATAGTACATCACTCATATTCAGTTAAATAACCTTAGCTTTTAGCTCTGTTCTAAAAGACCCCGCCTAGCTCCGATTAGACCCCACCTAGGCGCTAGGCCCTCCTTGTTCGCCTACGTTATTTTTCCAATTAGATCCCGCCTAATCCCGCTCAGGTCCCGCCTAACCCCATCTAGGCTCCGCCTAGGCGCTAGGCCCCAGTCTACCGCCCGGCTAGCGCCTAGCGATTTTTAGAACACTGGCTTTTAGAATCTGGAAAACAAAACAGCACCAACTGTACTGTTGCTCAAACATATTATCGGTGAAGGGAATAACACAAGCACACTTCTTATCACTTGCTAGTTCAATTGTGACTTACCTATACAGAGTAAGGTAATAGCAAACAAACAATAGCCATTTCTATTTCTTTCACTAAAACATCAACCATTTAGGATCAATTTTTATTTCTTCAGGTATGTCATCGTATGTCATTTATATGTGTATTGCCATTTTAGATGCTTTACATTTCTTGGAACCTTTTAAGGCTAGAATGAGAAAGATTTAAATATGTTTCTATTATGAAATTAGATTGATAATAATAACTATTTGATTAAGGTAAGGAATTGAACTAGTTCCTTCGAATAATCTACGTCATCGCACATGCATACTGAAAAACAAAAGCTTAATTGTGAGCTTCAAATTAAGCAAGAAAGATAGTAGAAAGCAAAATAAATCCCTCCTGTCCTAGTAATCAAAGATGAGTTTAGTAAAGCTTAAGGTCAAAGAAAACAGAAATCAAACCAAGAAATACATCCTTCTCAATCTAATTAAAAACAAAATGCAACATGTATTTTACGCTATTATTTACAACTAGAGAAACACACCATGTTCTCTCTTTGAGTTGCATCATGGAATAATGATACAACCACTTCAGCATAATCCTCAAGAGGAATTCCTAAACATCTTACAGCTTCCGGAAGATACACTTTGAGGTCATTGAAACAGTTCTTAAACGAGTTCTCTGCCAGCTGGAAGGCAATTGCTGAAACATTCTGAAGCAACAGATGAATCCTTCTTAAAAAGACCAGAAGAGTGATATGGCACGGATATTATAGAAAAACTAGAATGCAAGAGAAGTTACTTGGTTTTCCTTCTTTAACCTAGCAAGAAGGATCTTAGCAAGCTCCAGCGCGGATTCATCACAGTCCACACTGTTATGAATTATCACCGTCATAATATTCTCCATCCATGAGAATATAGCATGAGCATGGCTGGGTCTAAAGTTGGCAAAGAAAGGCAAGTTCAGTAGTGATAGTTATGTCACAGACAAAGACAAAAGATATGCAGTCTTTATATGTAAGTAAATAAAAAGACTGCACACACACACACACACATGTATATAGATAAAACAAATAATAACACAGATTATAGATTACGCCAAGCCAGTTTCTCTGATTTCAGGGTTTCCATGACTTGCAAATGGCAATGAATGGTGTATTATAAGTTTGATAATAATCACTTTAGTTTCTGTAAATTACCAGGTAAAGTCAGAAGACCAAAGTGGTGGATTTTGATATGTGAATCAAGAAGCGTCACGATGAATAATGAAAAGATAGTACAGATCCTGATTGCTTTAGCAATATCACATTATCACACATACTCCTAAAATGCTAACTCAAGTTCAGACTAAGATTTATATTGGCCGCGTCAGAATGCGTCAAATAACAGTGATCTCAGATAGGGTAATATACAAATTTTTAGGCGTTAGGATGCGCCAAGTCATTGGTTGATAAAGTTTACCCATAAGCCAATGTAAGTCAGCCTGGTTATACTTGGTTCTACTTCTGTGCAAAGAAGAAGCATATGTACAGTCAGTATAGCTTGCTAGCACCATGTCAGATACCCTAAGAACGCACTTAATACTATTATTCAAAAGCTTCTGGGAAGTTGGTATGGGAGGCTGTTTTACCGAAATTTCTTCTGAGCTTCAAAAGCTTCTGAGTAACCTATAGTTTGGCAACCAAAAATAAATTCAATCATAGTTTGTGAAAAATTAAACATCAATAAAAAGAGTATATCAAGCCCATAAATTCCTGTACTTCTGTATCCAAGAGTAACTTACTTCCATGTCAGATAAAATGTCGAGATGGCAACAACTTAAGTTAAAATTCGAATAATGTGCAGAAACCAATTTTATGACAAACAATTCAGAATTAGACGAAAAGGGAATATAAAAGATAAACTGGTGGATCTCTTACCTTATGCCATCAAGAAACAGGTGAAACATTTGATGGACAAGACCATGCAACCGAAGGTCCAACATGACCACGCACGACTGACTATGTGAAATATTTGCAAGCACATCCACAGCTTTTATATAGGCTCGGCCAGATATGCAAGACAAGCTCTCGAAAGCAGTAATAGCCAGCTGAAAAAACTCCTGCACTCAAACAAATGAAAATTTTGATTAATTATGCATCAATCCTAACACCTCTAAAAGGGTGAATATTTCTGTAAAAATATTGTTAGACTAAAATATCCTGTATTTTACACATAAATGAGGCCTAAATTGTAATTCTGTAGAAATATTGTTAGACTAAAATATCCCTGTATTTTACACATAAATGAGGCCTAAATTGTAATTATTATTATATTAAATATGAGAAGCAGGAACAAGAGGAGCCAATGAGACATTTCACATACATTGATCTCAGAAAACGTTCTGCCATCCATACATTCACAATGTTTCTGCCAAAAATATGATTCACTAAAACACCCTCAATTTAAAGCATTATTAATGTGAAAAATTTATAATGGTAATATAATAAAAATATTACCATTATAAATTTATCACATTTTAATAATAATAATAATAATAATAATAACTCTAATATATTAAATATGAGAAGCAGGAACAAGAGAAGCCAATAAGACATTTCACATACATTGATCTCAGAAAACGTTCTGCATCCATACATTCACAATGTTTCTGCCAAAAATATGATTCACTAAAACACCCTCAATTTAAAGCATTATTAATGTGAAAAATTTATAATGGTAATATAATAAAAATATTACCATTATAAATTTATCACATTTTAATAATAATAATAATAATAATAATAACTCTAATATATTAAATATGAGAAGCAGGAACAAGAGAAGCCAATAAGACATTTCACATACATTGATCTCAGAAAACGTTCTGCATCCATACATTCACAATGTTTCTGCCAAAAATATGATTCACTAAAACACCCTCAATTTAAAGCATTATTAATGTGATAAATTTATAATGGTAATATAATAAAAATGTAACTGACAGTAAAATGGTTGGTTTCTCAAATGATTCTCAAAGGGTTGTCTCTTTGTTCCCTTAGTCTATAGATTCTTTCAGGGTAATTCGATTTCAACCAGAAGAATACTCGGACGAAGATACAGAGATAGATAGAGCGTTGTTATCTCTGGACATCCAAAATTATAAGGTTCACGCCTACAGATTCCTTCAAAACCTGGTTTATTATCCCTGGAGGTACACGCCTTTTTCTCTTGCTTTTCACATCTATCTTTTTCATTTGCTCAACACATCATCTTCATACCTACTCACAATCAAAATAAACATCAACAGATGGAGAATGCAACTAATACAAATGGCTATTGTTTTTTTGTTCTTATTTTTTTTTTTTTTTTTTTTGGAAATGCGTGTTGCTTTGTACATTAAACCAAGTTCAAATTCAACATAGACTTCCTTTGAAATTATGTATATCTAACATGTAGCCATATGAGCATTTAGCTATCTATAACACTATCACTCCAAATACCATAATAGATGTACATTATTGTGTCTCTTGACAGAAACAATAAGTAGTAAATCCACCTAAAATAAGTCGGATATTAACTCAAATGTCAGCTATTCCATCATGTACTTTGGTAAATTCATTTACGAAACTAAATTATTCAAATTCGCGATCATGTTTCACACGAACACAACAATTACTTGAAATAATGGGGGAAAGGGAAAACCTCAAATCTGAATCCTTGGTTAATAAAAATGTAATTGACATTAAAAAGGTTGGTTTCTGAAAGGGTTCTCATAGGGTTGTCTCTTTGTCCCCTTAGTCTACAGATTCCATCATGGGTACTTCGATTTCAAGCAGAAGAATACTCGGACGGAGAGACATAGAGAGAGAGCGCCAACAAACTTGGTCTATTATCTCTAGACATCCAAAATTATAAGGTACACGCCTTTTTCTCTTGCTTTTCACATTTATATTTTTCATTTGCTTAATTAATTACAAACCTGGTCTATTATCTCTGGACATCCAAAATTATAAGGTACACGCCTTTTTCTCTTACTTTTCACATCTATCTTTTTCATTTGCTTGATTAATTTAGTGTTTATAGTTTGGGTTCTTTTTCATTTGCTTAATTAATTTAGTGTTTATAGTTTGGGTTTGTCGGAATATTGGAAAAGGGACCCGAATTCTGAATGTGTAAAGCAAAATTAATTAATTCATCAAACAGATGTTTCTGAAGTTAGTTACCTGGTAAGACAGAGCACAATAGACGAATTGCCAGGGAAGGACATTCTATTTAAATGGATGACCAATCTTTGGGTGTCCAAAAGCCTCTTCAGTAGCGTAGAACTCCTTTGCCCCTGGCAATATTTGAAAGATCATAGGGATTAGACACTAAATCATTGAAAAATTATCATTTAACTATCATTTTGCTAACCATTAGGTCTGCACCTATCACACACAACAAGATCAGCCTTCCCCCTTATCAGGTTTATTACATCAAAATGTTCCTCTAAAAAAATCCCCTTTTGCCAAAAGCAAATTTCTTAATTTGCAGAACTCTGATCCTGATTACACATTGTTGAGTCCATCATGCTCTTATACATATATTTCATACAACTAAAAAGTAGGGAAATGGAATCAATGATCAATGAAAATTTCATCCTACGACCAAAAATTGCTTAAGTAAACTCAAAATAATTATAATTATGTTGTAAAAGTATATATATGTTTAACAATAAATAAATTAATAATTTCACAATAGATTCAAACATGTATAATATTTGATTTTATACGGTTCACCACATCCAAAAAAAAGTATTAAAAACAAAGGACAATCATAATAAGAAGGGATAATTATAAAAAGTACCCCTGATGTTTGACCTAATTACAAAAAAACCCAGCTAACTTTAATACTTACAAAAAGTGCCCCTGAGGTTTGAAATATATTTTAAAATCCCCCTTCATATTTGTAAAATCATTGCAGATTACCCCTTAATTTTAACACTAAATCAAACCTCAGGGGTACTTTTTGTAAGTTTAAAGTTAGCTGGATTTTTTTGTAATTAGGTCAAACCTCAGGGGTTCTTTTTGTAATTATCCATAATAAGAATATAAAACGGAAGTTTTTTTAAGTCAATGAAAAGTATGTCGAAATGTACTCATCACAAATTAACAGTTGAGCCAATTTCCACGACCTTTGAAAGTAATTTGTTGAACTTA
The DNA here is from genome assembly GCA_016081115.2 of Rehmannia glutinosa. Lineage (NCBI taxonomy): Eukaryota > Viridiplantae > Streptophyta > Magnoliopsida > Lamiales > Orobanchaceae > Rehmannia > Rehmannia glutinosa. The sequence goes on from CM071936.1 coordinate 319,854, forward strand.
TACTCATATTGCAATCACTCCCAGTTCACTCTTAAAAACCTCTCCACATTCGTCACAAATGTCAAAAGCAATCAAAATTTCTCCAAATTGAATAATTATCAAGAATACAAATAAGTATCCCCTCAAAAAAAAAAAGAATACAAATAAGTAGGGAGGAATAGAGAATCAAAGAATTAACTGAATCCTCATAATATTTTTGCAGAAGTCAAAAACTTTAGACTCACGAACTTTTTGTTGTGCTGAAAACAATATACCGCACTGAGATCAAAATCAATACTCATTTATCACTACATACGACAAGGAAAATTCATACCCAAAGTCTATTTCCTTAGACAGTTGCAGCAGAGAACCTTCTTCCTATATGAACTTGTCTTGAGCACTAACACGTGAATTAAATTGTGCATCTGAGCCTCATTCCGTCCAGATTTCTTTTGTTTTCATATTGCTATTCTGCTTTTAAATCTTCTGCCTGGTGAGCCCATCTTCTACTTCTCTTTTTCTTTTAGCTACCATATAAATTTTATAAAATAAGAAACAGAAAAACAAAAGCATCCAATTCACCAAACTGCAAGCTCATACAAGTAGGAAGTCTATGCAATTGCAGAAGGTGGACAAAACAAATAAAATTTTCAGAAAAGAAAATCAAAACGAAGAGAGAGGAGTTGATCACAGCCCATTAAAGATGTACTATTTGAAGAATATTAAATTCAATATTTATGACCATTACAGCCTTGCAACCTCTAATTCGGTCTCGAATAGCCCAAGACACATATACATGCAGTGCATCACAATCCTCAGTAAGAAAATACAAATCCCAAATTATTTCCTTGGCTAATGTACACCTGAAAATATTAATTCTGAATGTGTAAATCAAAATTAATTCATCAAAGCAGATGTTCTGAAGTCGGTTACCTGGTAAGGCAGAGCACAATAGACGAATTGCCAGGGAAGGACATTCTATTTAAATCAATACAAACTCTTTTCATATCAAAGCATAAAAGCAATAATAAGTTCGAAATTTCTAATAATTTGAGTTGCTTTTGTCATTTGAGAATTTAAAGGTGAAACTAACCCATGAGTAATGTGGATTGTTGAATAACCGCAGGCGATAGAAATAGATTAGATTCTGCGATCGAGCTTTCTTCCGTCAGATTCGTTCTTTGCTCAGATTTGTGTTGCTCTCATTTTGGTATATTGCGGCGATAATTTTTCTAGAGGGGAAACATCAAAAATCGCCCTTAGATAGGAGAGCCCAAGCGGCATAGAGAAGAAACCAGATTGTTTCAGCCAAAAATGAAATAGAATGACAGAAACCCTAGATTAAAGGCAAAATGAGAACAGTGACTTTAATGTTATCGGGAATCATGACCAAAGTCTTGAAACAAACTTCAGATTCACAAGTCTTGGTGCTCGTGCAAAGTACGACGTGAGAAAGATGGATCAGAAGTGAGTCTTCTCTAAATCTTTCTAGAGAGAGAATCCCTATCTATAATATAAATAAATATATGGGATAATTATAAAAACATCCCTTAGATTTTAGCTAATTACAAAAAATAAGAAATATTTCAAATTATAAAAAATAATTCGGGATTTGATTTTGTCTTTCATTTCTTCCCCTCATAAAAACAAAAATTCCAAACCCCCATGATATTTCTAGAAATATTACAATTAACCCGTTAAATTTTTTTTTTTTTTTTAAAAAAAAAAAAAAAAAAAAAAAACCGTTAAATTTATGGCATAATAGGATTTATTTTGTAATTTTGAAACATCTCTAATGTAATTTGCCCAAACTTAAGGGAGTCTTATGTAATTATTCTTAAATATATTAATACAAATCCTTGACCGCATGACACCCAAACAATTGGGTGGCTCTTTAGTAATTATCCCTAAATATATTATTACAAATCCTTCATAGCATCACACCCAAACAATTAGGTTAAATGCCATTCAAAATAGTTCAAGTATGTATGGATTCAATTTAGGGAAAGTTGGTCATCACTGGAGCATATAGGACAATGGAAATAACACATCAGTAGAAAAACCACGTTCCAATTTTGAGACATCAATACCTCTTCAGTAGTAGAAGATACTCTTAACGACTGTGAACTAAAGAGGCATAAAAGAATTCAAACGAGAAAGAGAATCCAAAGCCTATCGGTGCATTAAGAAATTCCTTCTCTTTTCCAACATGATCTCCCTAGGGATGGCAACAAGGTGGGTGCGGGACAGATTTGGCTAAACCCGGGACACGCCCGCCTACGAAAATAAGAACCGGGCATGGACCCCGCCCTACAACGCCTCAAACCCGGACCCAATGGTTCCAACCCGCTGGACCCGTCTAGAATCGTTATAATTATTCCAACTCCATTTCTGTCCGGTTCAAATGGTCTGAATCAACCAAACATTTTTAGAAATGAAGCCTTGAAACAATTAAGAAAAATGCATTAATCTAATTTTTAATTTTAGATGTTCCTCTCCAGCAACCAAAAGCAAAACATATGGTAGAAATATAAAACTTATAACTGTTTAAGCAAAGAGAGCAAACTTCAATTTTCTACATCTTCATTTAATCTAATAAATTTTGGGATTACCTTTATTTTTGTTATCTATCATTCTCTTTCCAATAGTGCATCCATTTTTATGGGATTATGTCAATTTTAAAATGATTGATGTGATAACGATATATGAATATTTAGCTCATGAATTACAGAATAATCATGCATAATGCATCTAATATGTTAAAAGACTTTTGAAATTAATTAACAAAAAGACGTTCATAGTCATTAAAGCATAACAAAAGATTGATTAATGTTCTAAAAAAAAAACAAAAGATTGATTAATATGATTGTAAGCTAATATATGAACTTATTTTGTTGTTATATTAATTTTAAATTTTTGTTGGCTTGAGTTCTTTAAAAGATTTACTTAATCATTCATATCGATTTACACTTATAAAAACAATATATATTAAAATACTTTGAAAATTTTCTTTTTAATAGTTTGATTATTTTGATATTATATATTTTTAATGGTAAGGTACATTAAGCTCTTTTTTATAGTTTTATTATTTAGTTTAATTATATGTTTTATGTATCTAATCATAACCACTCAATAATTCAATCAATAAGTAAAATTATTCTCTACGATCTAATCTAAGGCATTGCTCTCACTGGATTGATTTTTTTTTCTTTTTGACTTTTTATAGTGGCCTTTGTTTTCTTTTGGTTACGAGCGGAAAATTCAGGATCCGCCTGTGTTGGTCTAACAATATTTTTACAAAATTATTCACCCTGATGTGTTAAGGATTAGGGATAACTATCTTTAGAAAATAAATTCTTAGTAAATTAACTAAACCTAAAAATATTTTTTTTGTTAATTAATGAAACTTTTTATTTCATGAAATATATACTTATAGTTTTTGTCATGCAAGGATGTAAAGTTGGATAATATGTAAATCTTACACCATTACATTAACTAAATAAACAATATAGAAGTAACTACAATCCATGACAAATGATTGCATGGTGATGGGTCCGCTGATAAAACATTCAAAATGTCTTATTTGTTTTTTTTATTTATTAAATATATGAAATGATTTGTTAAACACATCAATTTATAAAGATCAAATGTGTGGAGGGCAACTATGAGGTACCAATAAATCAAAATGTTAATTAAGAACTCACATTGGAATATTAGGTAACTAACATTTCAAATAAAAATTTGTTAATCCACTATATATCAAAATGATAATCCCAATATAATTTAATTTATTCTACTCTCTTCTTCACTTTCTATCCCACATATATTTACCTCCCATTATGCATCTTTTATTTTTCATTCATGAACCCAAAACCAAAATTGCCCTAACAGATTGAATGTATAATGTATATTTAGCCTTCACCGCTTCAACCTTTAAAAAACGAATAGAATAACTTCATAAGATTGCCAACCTTGAGTTTTAATTCTTAAAATAATTTCATAACAATTCTTACAATAAGTGAATAAGAATTCTCAATCAAAAATTTATATTATTTTTCTCGGCTTTATTGTTTTATTTTTCAAATTTGGAGCCATATTATGTTTTGCATAAGGAAATATCGGAAAATAATTATTAAAGCTTCCGAGTTCCAAATATAAAATGCGAAGCGTAAGTGTTACAACAAATGATTCACTTGAACAATTGTTGTAATCACTCGAGAGTACTAAGTTGTTCGTTATATTCTCTTCATTTTAGTGAAGTTATCTTTCGGCTTTTGTGACACATGTGTGTACGTAATATTATATTTTTTGTTGTAATGTCAGTCATCCCAAGCCTTTGTTTAAAAACTTATTTACTTTAGAGCACGATTTCTCAATAATTCGAACTCTATAATGCCTAAGAGATCATCCACATCAAATTCATCCTCGGGTAAGTTAGATTCAATATAATTTTTTAGTGTTGGTGTTATAATAATTAAAATTTTAGAGTCTTTTTGTAAATATTTCACTATTGAAGAAATATACATAACACTTTTATAAAACAAATCTATATTTTTGTTATAGTAACGATGTATATCGACAAAGGAATCGTGATAAGATGAAAAGAAAATGTGACAATCTAAATTCTACACAAAAGCAAGAATATATTGATAAAGTGAAGAAGCATCGAAGCGAAAAAGTTCACGTTTACATATTTTTTAAAGATACATGTGAACCACAAGGTTAGTAGTATGAAGTTATTCATTAAATATGACATATGAAATTTTTTTATATCTACATTATTTGATATCTGTTTCTTTTAGGTTCAACGATTGATGAACATGTATGTTCCAAAATACATGAATTAAAAAAATGCCAAATTGTATATATTGTGGTCTTTGTAAAATTTGAGTATGAGCCTCCGAGCGTTTTGTTGCGATAATGGAAAAATTAAACTTGCACTCATTAAAGTTCCCGATGAGTTATACGAGTTATTTAGTTCTCGATCGAGAAGAGTCCGTCAATTTCGAACAAATATTCGCGCGTTTAATTCCATATTTTCTTTCACCTCATTTGGAGTAAAGTTAGATAAAGAACTTGCATCGGCAAGACGAGGGGTTTATACTTTTCGAGCGCAAGGCATGTTATATCATTATCTTCCAGGGTTAATACCTAAACAAGATGGTCCTGGTTATTTCCAATCATATTTCGTGGAAACGAGAAAATGAGGTTGAGAACAGAATGAACATATTTGGAAACTCCAATGTATCCGGGTTACTTTGTGAAGAAACTCATTGATATTCTAGATGTGAATCCATATGCAAAAGTGATTAGAAGATTAAAGGATTACCCATCAATGGATGACGTTCAACATATATCTCAAAAGACGTGAAATGGATCAACGAGTGTATAATTCTCCAACGATTGATCAAGTTGCAAGATTATGGGTTGAAGGAAATAATGTAACCATACCATTTGAGCGAGATATTGTGGTACATGCACATTAAGGAGATAGACATAGAATAAAACATTATTATGGTTGTTATGACCCTTTACAATATCCACTTTCTTTCCAAGAGGTGAGATATGATGGCATCAAAACATTAAAAAGCAATCATGTCAACAAAACCGCTATACATGAACAAGGTACATAACTATTAAAATTGTGTTCATAAATATTTACTATACAAAGAATGATAGAAATAATCTTTTTATATTTTATATTAACTTATGTTTCGTAGTAGACCAACTATTGATGATATTTCTTCAATACCAACATTTTCTTCTCTCGAATGAGATTCTTTCTCAAGAACAGGAGGTATGTAATTATTAAAAGTTCAAACTCACATAAGAATAATGCATATAATCACGATTTTAAATGATATACATATATATAATATGTTTTAAATTACATGTTTTGCATTTAATTTAAATCATTATTTTCATTCATATTAACAAAATATTCTTCAAAGTGTTCATACTTTTGGAAGTTGATGATATAAGTTTGCAAATATAAATTCTATATTAAAATTAATTTTAAATTTTAATATTAGTAATTTTATTTAATTATTCCTTGTATTTGCGAGTTGTCGACAAAGAAAGAAAGTCATAAAAAGTCTCATGCAGAGAATATAGTTGCTACAGACTACAAATTAGAAACCCGAGAGAATCTACACTTCTCTTTGCTGGAAGGCTATTCCAACAATATGTTGTCGGCATGTACATAAAATTAGAGACAACAAGATTGGATTACTACCGACAAAATCAATCAAACATGAGAGCTGAGCTATACCAAGGGATTGTCGATAATGTCATTAGAGGAGAGATTAGAGGAAGTTAAGTAGGAAGAAGAATTGTTCTTCCTGTTTCATTTATCGGGGTCCAAGAGATATCGTCGTAGATATCTTGATACATTAGCATTGGTACAAAGATTTGGAAAACGATTTATTTATTACAATGACTTGCAATCCAGACTATGAGATACAAGAGAAGTTGTATGAAGGACAACGACCTCAAAATCGACCAGATTTGAGCTCAAGAGTATTTCGAGCAAAATTACAGGATTTGAAAGATCAATTGTTTAAGAAGAAAATATTTGGTGATGTCGCTGCACATGTTCATGTAACTGAATTTCAAAAAAGAGGATTGTCACATGCTCACATGTTGATAATTTCAAGTCGAGTATAAAATTAAAACTCCGGATCACTTTGACAAGTTTGTTTGTCTTTGAACTTCCGATCAAAGAAAAGTATCCAGGAACTCTTTGACTTAATTGTTAGACATATGATGCATGGACCATGTGGAGATAGGAATAAGAATAATTCTTGCATGGTGGATGGAAAGTGCAAATATCATTATCCACATCCATTTTGTGAAAGTACAGTTCAAGGTAAAGATAGATATCCAGTCTATAGAAGAAGGGGAACTTGATTGACAGTTCGAGTTCGTAATGCACATTTGGACAATCAGTGGGTGGTACCTTATAATTCATATCTTTTATCAAAATATAATTGTGATATCAATGTCGAGATATGTTCAAGGGTGATAACAGTGAAATATTTGTATAAATATATTTATAAGGGACATGACAAAGTGGTCATTCATATCACGCAGAATAATGATGAAAACTTAATTGATGAAATAAAACAATTTCAAAATGCTCAATGGGTGTCTGCTCAAGAAGCAGCATGTAGAATTTTTGAATTCAACTTAAATGATATATACCCATCAGTTACTAACTTGCCGCTTCACCTGCCAAATCAACAATGTGTGACATATTGGGAAAATCAAAATTTAGAAAATATTTTGAGCTTGTAGCATGTCTCCAAAACAATGCTTACAGAGTATTTTTCAATGTGCTCTAAAAGTGAAGAAGCAAGAAAGTATCATTATCGGGAATTTCTAGAGCATTATGTGTGGGACAGACAAGGTAAATGCTGGAAAGAAAGAAAGAAAAGAGATGTCATTGGTCGTATCAATACTGCAAATCCTAATGAGGGTGAAATATACTATCTAAAGTTACTCTTGAATCATGTAAGAGTGCCGCCATCTTTCAAAAATTTACTAACAGTGAACAATGTACGTTGGTCGTGTTTCAAAGAAGCATCACAAAAAAGAGGATTGTTGGAATCTAATCTTAGTGTTATTGAATGTCTAAATGAAGTTGACTCCTTTCAAATGCCAAAGGAATTGCGAAGACTATTTGCAATAATATTCGTATATTGTGCACCAACAGATGTCAGAGCTCTCTGGGATACATACTTAGAGGCAATGTCTGAAGATTTTAGAAGAGAATCAAAGACCTCTGCTGAATTACAAGTTTCCAAAACATTAAAAAATTTGTATTTTTTCTTACAAAGCATGGGAAAGAGCATTGCTTCATATAATCTTCCTGAAATTTCTGTTAATATGGATAATGTGGACCGTGATTTTCATAGAGAGGTACAAGACGAAATGTCAGTAGAAATACCCGCGGAAGATTATGAAGCAGAGACAAAGTTGAATCCTGAACAATATACAACTTTTTCGATGATCTTGGATTGTGTGAAAAAAGGCAAGGGTGGCATTTTTTTATTGATGGGCCAGGTGGAACTGGAAAAACATTCTTGTACCATGCATTGCTAGCTCATCTTAGATCTAGGAATCTAATAGCACTTGCAACAGCAACATCTGGAGTTGCTGCCGCAATAATGCCAGGAGGAAGAACAACTCATTCACGTTTCAAAATACCAATAGATCCAAACGAATCAAGTCAATGCAGTGTGTCGAAACAAAGTGGAATTGCAGAGCTATTGCGTCAAATACAATTAATTTTATGGGATGAAGCACCAATGGCAAAACGATGGGCTATTGAGAATGTTAATGAATTATTGAAAGAAGTAACGGGAAATGGTGATGATTTTGGTGGGAAAGTGGTAGTTTTTGGTGGAGATTTTAGACAAGTATTACCAGTTGTTCCTAGGTCAACAATCAGTCAAACTATCTCTGCGAGTCTGGTTAAATCAAATTTGTGGCATAAGATGAAGAAAATTACTTTGTCAAAAAACATGAGGTCAAAGAACGATCCAAATTTCAGCCAGTTTTTACTTAGAGTTGGTAATGGTGAGGAGCCAACTGATTCTGAAGGTAACATTAGAATTCCAGAATAAATAATGATTGAGTACGACAATGAAGATGACTCAATACATCGACTCATAAGGGTTATTTTCTCAGATTTGAATAAAAATTACCTCCCAGCTCATTACATGACAAGTCGAGCAATATTAGCTACTAAAAATGAGCATGTTGATAGATTGAATGATACTTTGATCTCTATGTTTCCTGGAGAAGCAACAATATTTAACAGCTATGATGAAGCTGTTGATGATACAAACAACCACTATGAAGAGGACTTTTTGAACTCTTTAACTCTAAAATGGTTTGCCTCCTCATAAGTTGGTAATTTGAAAAAAAAATTGTCCAATAATTCTTTCCGAGGAATCTAGACCCATCAAATGGATTATGTAATAGTACAAGAATGGTGTGTAAAGATTTCAAGAATAACGTAATTGATGCGAGTGTGTTGACAAAGATAATGGAAAACATGTCTTTATACCTAGAATACCACTTTCGTCGGCTGAGAATGAAGGCTATCCATTTCAGTTCAAGCGCAAGCAGTTTCCAATTAGACTTTGTTTTGCCATGACAATTAATAAAGCTCAAGGACAAACAATTCCAAATGTTGGTGTCTATTTGCCTCGATCAGTATTTTCTCATGGCCAATTATACGTTGCTCACTTCAGGGGAATTTCAATGTCTAGAACAAAAGTTTTGATTAAATCAGACATTGCAAAAGAAAGAGGACATACTAGAACAAATAATGTTGTATACAAACAAGTTCTGATTGCATGTACAAATATTTTTATTTTGGGTAATATATTGTATATATTTTTTGGTAATATATTGTATATTGTTAATACTGACTAATATAATTTTTTTATTAGGGGGACAAAATATTGAAGAAGAATTCATTGTACATAAAGTTACGATATGTAGCAGGTAAGGTGATTCTCGATTACATTAATATTAAAGAAATTATATTTGGTTACTTAGCACATATGCATATATTTTCAATTTTAGCTATGTTGTGCAGGTGGCCTATCATGGCCAAACTTCTTCAATATTTTCAAAACAATTGTCATGTTATTTTTATTTTTTTGGAAATGATTGTCGAGTTCAAAGTATAGTTGAAGAGAGTAGAAACCAGGACATTATTGTGTGACAAAATACCAAACAAACAAGACAATTTCTTAAAATTTAAATGCTAAAACCTCCTTAATTGTTATTATTTTGCATTTTTTTGTATTGTTTTATGAAAATATTATTAGTATGTTAGTTATTTAAGTAAGTATGTTATTTTTTTGGTAGGATGTGAATTAAAGTTTTTTTATTCATTAAATAGCATCATATACTGATTAATTTAAAAAAATATTCAATTGGAATTATTAAATATATGAGAAAAATTATAACTCATTTTAAAATAATATATTAAAAAATTATAAGGTTCACGTGCAACGACGTGCACCTTACTAGTATCTTAAAAAGAAAAGAGTACATCTTGACATAATTTGAATTTACCATCATTTGGTCTTCATCATATGGTTCGTTGGGTGCCATAATTCTGATGATATGACTAATACAAGAGGCCACTGAAACTCTTACATCCATTTCAGCATGTCTAATAAGTTCATTGGAGATTAGGGCTTCCCTTGATGGTTGAAGTGCTACTTCCACCAGTTCCTTATAATCTTGAATTATCGTTGAGAAAAGTTGCTCTAATTTCTGATAGTCAATATAATAAAAATAAAAATTTAGTTGATTCAAGAAAAGATCATTAGCCCAAAAACAGAGAATGTTTTCGAATTGTGATGACGAAATATCAACGACCACATTTACAGGAGAATCAAATTTAGTTGAGTCAAGAAAAGATCATCAGCCTAGAATTAATAATGTTTTTGAGTAGTGACAACACAAAATCAACAGCCAGATTTTCACACACGCAGATTTACGAATAGACATTCACAATACACACACACACGCAGATATATATATATATATAGAGAGAGAGAGAGAGAAAGAGCGAGAGAGAGAAATAACAATCCTCCAGAAGCATGACTAATATCGTACAGAAAATCCTATTGCAAAGAAAACTACACTTAATCTTTGAAAAGGGAAGTTGAAGCTTACATCAAGTTTCTGCAGAAGCTCCTCCGTAGAACCACAGGATTTAAGAAGCTCATTCCCATATTCAACAAGCATTTTCTTCAAGTTTTCCATCGTAGATGGATCTGCAGCATCAGCATCTCTCATGTTTCTCTCTTGAGAGCTTGAAGCAACCATGTTTTGGTAGAAATCTAAAATGCAAGAAAATAGAACTTTGCAAAACAAAAATGCAGAAATGTAGGGTAAAGGGTTGTCTTATGAGGGACAGAGGAAAGAATCAGGACTGGGATTTTGTGCAAGATGGAAAACATGCAGCAGTCCTCACAACGAAACTCTATATGATTGAGACATTTAAAAAAAAAATCTCGTGAGTGGGCAGTTTGGTGGCACAGCTCTGGCAAAACAAAAGTTGTTGCGTTATTTTGGAAGAATGCTATTGAATAAGAGAGAGAAACTTGAAATCATTTGTTCCAATTCAAACCTGTTTGGCAAATCCAGAGGGAAGATTTTGACACCAAGGATCATAGGAACGTAATTAATGTGCAGGTATTGGACAGTCAATGGATTTGCTGTAATTCTGTTGGATTGCAGTAATAAAGTTACAATTCTTATGTCACTATAAATAATCAGGTATTTGACAGTACAGGCAATCTTGTAATTGAAATGAGATTGCAGTAATCAGGTATCACAGTAAAATGATTTTTGTAATTCTTGGGCAATTGCAGTAATCTTGCTTCAGGAAAAGGTTTTATGCTATTACTTGCTCCGATTTTCTTTCCTTTCACATAAAAATTGCACTTTATGTCATAATGGTCATCAGATTACTTTCCAAATTACTCCATTCGATATAACTCCTTTGCTTATCAAATAATTCAAATATTAAGCTGTCAATATAATCTTCATATTTTTGCTGATTTTGTTTTTCTTTGACATCCACTTGACATAAATTTATTTCTTTTAACAAGGAGGTGAATTTTGTACAAGTTTGTTACTCTTTTTTACATATGCAACATTACATATTTGCATTTCATAGCTGGCCCAAGCTAGAAACTAAAAGAATCTTTAGTGTGATAGATGAATTCAATTAGGCTACTGCAACGGACAAGTGAAATATTATATATCAGCTGAGTTTATTTCTGCCAGCTTTCACATATACAAGTTTTTCCATCCGTGATCAAAAGGTTGTGGTTTCTTGTATCACAACAAATAACATCCTTTATATCAAGGAGGGGTTTTATATATAAACATTCTCAGGTTTTCTTGGTCCAGAATATTTTATGCTTAGCCAAGAATGTTTAGTCTATGTAACACATTTCATTAGGGGTTCCACGCCTCTTTAGCAATCTAAGCTTTTTCCATACCCACCAAACTTTCATTCATAAAATGGGAACCATGAAGTCATCATATTCTAATTAACTCATCCCTAATTTGCATCTTTCCTAACATCTCCATCGCCCTCTCAAACACCCCCTAAACTTCACTTAGCCAGGAGCATAATGACAAACAGCCGAGTTTTCTGTGTTTATCAAAATCGAACAATATTTCCACATGTAAAAGAAAGGCCATAAGTTACTAGTCTGCTAAGCCATGTTCTAAACCCCTATATATCCAAAAATATTTAAAATCTGATCTTTTATCCAAAAATAGATGCGTTCCCAATCCCATATCCACAGAACCAATAGTGGGATTTAGCACCGGTTCTGGTTACGTGGATTGGGTACGCTTGACGCAAACAGGTTTTCCTGGTTGGGTCATGGTCAGGCTCTTTCTAAGTAGAACTGAATTTCGTCGACAAGTGTTATTAGTATCTAGCAACAGATATATGGAAAATTGCAAAAAGAAGATTGACGGATCTAATATGACACCAATATCAGTAAGTTCAACATGATTTGTTAGGTAAGGATAAAGCCATTGAATTAACATCAAACCATGCAAAGCTTAGCAAGGGTCATTTTCTTCATCTTGGAACAGAGAAGAAACAAGACAAAAGAATACATCAAACAACTAAAAGAAGAAGAGAAAAAGGAAAAGAATGGAATAAAGTTCAAGCTTTTGTACCACATATCATAAAAGTAACCTCTCAGAAAAAAATAATATTTAATAATTCCTCAGTTTCAGGTTGATGTTTCCCATAGAAACCGATCCTATTCACCAAAACCAATCAAATAGAAGATTGTATTCCCTCCAGTTAAAGTTGATTCTATCAGCAAAAATGATAGAATTCTATGAATCCGTGCTCATTACATCTAACAAATATGAAATGAAAACTGAAACGAGTGAATAAGGTTGAATCCAACAATTATTCCAATTGCACTTTTTGGTGATGAATCCAACAAAGCCTAGTAAATTTTCTTGCAAAGAAACTAACAATAATGAAAAATCACAAAAATGCAAATGAAAAGTGAAAAAGTAGAAAAATATTATAGAAACTATAAATTATCTGCTGCATAAAAAGCAAAAGTTTAGTGGATGATGAAGATTTCATTTTCTCCAAGAAAGATATTTTAGTTATTAATTAGAAAAGCATATTCAACAAAAATTTATATTCAATTTCATCAGGATAAATGTTCTCCGTGTTAGTAAGAAGAGACACCAGACGATTAACAAATTGACTCAGATTCAATGAAATAATTTGGACAAGCTCACATAACAACGAGCAATTACTGTACACTTAACACAATTATAGAATATAATTACATTCTTCCAAAGAGATACCATTGTAGCTGCAAGGGGAGCCCAATCGTAATCAAACAGTAATCCTGGGGTGCATTATGCTAGTTCGTTGTGATTCTTCTCGCGAGCTCATTGCAGGCTCAAATATTGTCAGAACATCTTCTGCTACTCCGCAGGATCGCTGCGAACTCTGTGAAAGAGAAAATAACAATTTGGCTCATCAAAGAAAAATCACGATTAAACAAGCCAAGTTTCTCCGTCTAGATGTTCAGCACAATATAAAAGGTTAGACTATCAAACATCTTGAGAAGTAACAATGATATGAACTGTAAACCAGAGCTGCATTACTCAAGGCATGAGGCAAATACAAAATAAACATCTAGATAACTATAATTTGCCTACACGACTAGATTAGTTTAACTTATCTTGCAACTGGACTTAGCATAAGAGAAAAGTTTTATGAATGTTTCATGAAAAATAAAATCCATGTCTCATGCTGGATTGCATGAACAGATCAGGGTTTCGAATATAATTCAAGACGAGCACAAGTGAGGTAGACCAAAATTGCATTAGATTTAGGCTTGATTTCAAAAAAATATATAAATACGTTAAATTCTAAACCTTAAAATGTCCAATCCTGGTGTCAGGAAAATTAAAAATGTCAACATCTAAAAATATCCTTTAAAAAAAGAACAAAAAAATAAAAACATTCATTCCTATTCCTATTTACATAATATTGTCATGAAATTGAAGTTATCAATATCATGTAAAGTTGACTTTTTTTCAACTTGTTCTCTATATGAAACTAATCTTTAGTAAACAAATAATGTGATTACCGTGACCATATTTCACATAAAAAAACTGAATATTCTACCATTCTCAATTCATTTATGATTAAAATTAAGTGCTCAACAATACACATGATTGCTAGGTTACAGGTGTAAGCTGAAGCAAATTTTGACAAAGACTACACAATTTTAGAAAATTCAGTAACAAACAGTTTCAAGATTATTTTGGAGTTTAGTAATGTAAATTAGTAAAGCCCCAAAAATCAAAAGAGAAGCATACGTCTCTGTTGAGGCACTAGGTGCTGTAACAGACTTCGGCTCCTGCTACATGATAAACACAAACACACAAGTTACATATCAAAATTAATTCCAAAAATCACAAGAAAAATAATGCAACACCAACATGAGGGGACACATTGTCATGGAAAAAACTCCTGCACTCGAACAAATGACAATTTTGATTAATTATGGAACAATATCTGAAAAAGAAGAGAGTACATCATGACATCTATATAATATATAAAAACAAGATAGCTCTAACAATGGCAAGTTCCCGCCAAAATGATGTTTCCATATATGGCAAATCAATTTTGTTAATAAGTTTCGCTTTTTCACTGCAGCAAAACTTTTGGTGTCTCTTTTTTTGGTGTATAATGACTGTCATTTAATGTATGTTGCATTATAAATTGGTTTCAGTTTTAAATACCCCATTGTTTCAATTTCTTTTTACAATTAATCATGATTTCTTCTTAATTTGTCTGCATGAAAACCAGAGCTTGTGTGCCATTAAATTCGGTTTCATCGGGCAGTTAAATGAGTCCTCGGTTTTTCGATAAACAATCAATCAATACAAAATAAAAACCCAATTTTTTTTGTTGAATAAATAGGATCATCTAATTGAATTCTGCAACTAAAAAATAAAATATTATTTTCCCATACAGTCAACAGAGTATAATCAATTAAAATGGTTAAAAGAAATAAAATAAAAAATTATTCAAATGTAATTCACTAATGTTGATTCTGGGTAAAATAAAATAATTTAAATTAAAGTGTATATAGGAACATAACACTGTCCATTATGAGTGCTATACAAACCACTATAAATTGGACCATCCATTATTTTTCAGAACTTATCTTACTTAACAAATTATGCAGATTCTATATAAATACCCGAAATCGGAGAGCGGAAAGACACCACCGAGCTTCTGAAGTGCAGCAGCATTTGGCGGCCGCAAACGCGTGAATCTGCTCAAACGGCAACCGAAATGGCAGTGACTATCAGAACAAGGAAGTTCATGACAAACCGTCTCCTCTCTAGGAAACAATTTGTCATTGATGTCTTGCATCCAGGAAGGCCTAATGTCGCAGAGCTGAAGGAGAAGTTGGCAAGGATGTATGAGGTTAAAGACCCAAATGCCATCTTTGTGTTCAAGTTCAGGACCCACGTACTTTGGTCCCGCTCCTGCATGTTTGATTGGTTCGTGCATGCAGTTTACCTGCATATATTTTGAAAAATCGAATGGTTTTAGTTTCGAGAGCACAAATCATGAGAAACAGATACAATTAGTTGTACTTTCAACTATGCAGCTTTGTTTTTTATATATAGTTCTTTTTTTTTCTTTTCTGATTCTGTTTTTTGAAATATGCAATAGCTTATAGACCTGTTTAATTTTTTTCTTCATTTGTGTTAAGACTCATGACTGAAATATATTATGAATTTATCTCGAATGTTTCAGTCCTGAATGCATATAAATTTTCATTGAACTAACATTTAGTTGTTTTTTAGTTTAGTGTCGTAGTTTTTTTGGTCGGTTTTTAGTATGTTTATTAGTTCGAGAAAATTATTTTTTCAGTCTGTATACTTTTTAGTTATTTTTTAAAATTCTATTTTTTTTTTCGTTGTTTTGTAGTTCTCTCAAGTTTATGTTTAGTAGTTTTATAAACTTTATTCTTTTTAGATTCATGTGACATAATTTATTTTCAAATGTTTTTTCAAATTGTCCTTTCAGATTAGATATTAGTTGGTTTTTAATTTCGTAACAATTGTCTTTTTTCCTGTAGGGTACCAAGATTCATGCCACAATAAGAAGACAAGTAGTTGATTATCCGGATAAAAATGCATATTATTATGGCATAATTGCAAAAAGTCCCCTAAGATTAGGGCTTATTTACAAAAAAAAAAAAAAAAAAAAAATAAGACGGTTTTGGAAATTACCAAAAAAAAAAAAAAACCTTTTAGATTTGATTGTGTTTAAAATTTAAGGGGATAAATGTAATATTCTGATAAACAGAAGGAGAGCTTTTGAAATATTTTTTAGATTAGAAGAGCGGAAATGTAAGACACATCAAACCTGAAGGGTTTTTTCGTTTGTTAATGTGTTAATTTTTATTGTTTCTTTGGTATTTTATATTTAATTGAAATATTATAGATGCTAAAGTTTTTATATCATTGTATTATTCTATAGTTAAATATCTTTTATTTTAAAAATAATTTGTTTAGTTTAGAGAGGTACTAATCTTTTTGTTTGATATTACATACATTGTAGTTTGTACCCATGAAAATTATGTACAATTATTTTACGATATACATTTTATTTTTTTTTTTTTTTTTCATTTTTTTGATTCAAACTCTGGGATTAGCCCGACTTTTGGCCCAACCCAGCATTTTAAGTGTACAAAATATACACATGGACTCGACCTGACAATATAATCTCGCAGCCAGGTCAAAATCGGGCCTGCCCTACTTCAACCATTTTTTTCAAAAACCCGATGGACTTGGCCCGGCCAAATCCATTACCAACTCTACATATGATAAATAATGGGTTTGGGCCTTTATCAATTATCACATCCGGAATTTATAATTTTTTATGTATTTATATTCATTCAATTTCATTTGTAATGTTTCATTATTATTCAATCACTTATTATTTAATACATAATTATTTGGCCTTACATTAAATAATATATTAATTTTAATTAATTAAAACTAATCAAATTAAAATTATTTTACTTTAATATATAAACCGTGCATCGCACGGGTGGACTGCTAGTTTTTAAAATGACCTTCATTTGGTCATTGTCATATGCTTCTTCGGGTGCCCATATTCTTATGATCTCACAAATACAAGAGGCCACTGAAACTTTTACATCCATTTCAGCATGTCTTGTAAACTCATTGACAACTAGGGCTTGTTTTGATGTTGAAGTGCTACTTCGACCAGTTCCTTAAAACCTTGAACTATAAGTGATAAAATACGCTCTAATTTCTGATGGCCAATAAAGTCGAAGATCAAAGTTAGTTGATTCAAAAAAAGATCATCAGCATAAAAATAAAAAATGTATTTTAGTTGTGGCAACACAAAGAGAGAGAGAGAGAGAGAGAGAGAGAGAGAGAGAGAGAGAGAGAATCTTCCATAAGCATGATAATCTCATACAGAAAATTCTTTTGCATCAATAAAAAAACATGTGCAAACAAAAACTACACTTTGATTTGTAAAGAGAAGTTGACTCTTATGTCAAGTTTATGCAGAAGCTCCTCCGTAGAACCACAGGGTTTAAGAAGCCCATTCCCATACCTAAAAGTAGTTTCTTCAATCTTTCCATCATTGATGCATCCGAAGCATCCATTTTTTTATTTTTTTTTTTGTAAAAGTCTAAAATTCAAGAGAAGAGAATTTTGCAAAACAAAAGGAGAGGGGTTGTGTTATGTGGGAGAGTGAATCTTTATGCTTGAGACATTTGAAAAAAAACAAAAAATCTCGTGAGTGGGATGTTTGGTGGCATGGCTTTGGCAAACAAAGTTGTTGCAATATTTTGGAAGAATGCTATTGATTATGAGAGAGAAACTTGAAACTGTTCGTTCCAATTCAAAACCTGTTTGGTAAGTGAAATCCAGAAAAGCGATTTTGCTATCGAGGATCATATGTGGATAACTAATGAGCAGGTATTGAACAGCGCATGGAGTTGCTGTAATTATTAGTGTGATTGCAGTAATAAGGTTATAATTCTTTTGTCACTGTAGTAATCAGGTATTTGGACAGTCAACAATTCTTGTAATTCTCATGAGATTGCAGTAACCAGATACCGGACAGACAAGCAATTCTTGTAATTCTTTTGTGATTGCAGTAATCAGGTATCAGACAGTACAAGAAATTTTTGTAATTCTTGGGCAATTGCAGTAATCTTGCCTCAATATAAGGTGTCATT
The DNA here is from genome assembly GCA_016081115.2 of Rehmannia glutinosa. Taxonomy (NCBI): domain Eukaryota; kingdom Viridiplantae; phylum Streptophyta; class Magnoliopsida; order Lamiales; family Orobanchaceae; genus Rehmannia; species Rehmannia glutinosa. Next base: position 338,180 of record CM071936.1, read on the forward strand.
ATTTTATGCTCTACTTGCTCTGATATTGTATTCTATCACATAAAAATTGCTCTTTATGTCATAATAGTCTTCAGATTACTTTCAAATCACTCCATTCGATAAAACTCTTTAGCTTATCAAATAATTCAAACATTATGCACTCTATATAATCTCAATATTTGCTGGTTTTTTGTTTTTCTTTGACGTCCACTTTGCAAAAGTTTATTTCTTTTTACAAGCTGCTACGATTTAGCACAAGTATGTTTATCTTTTTTTACACATGCAACATTATATAAGTTTGTTTCAGAACTGGCACAAGCTAGAAACGAAAATAATCTTTAGTGTGATAGATGAACTGAATTGTAATTTATCGACTACTCCATCTTTTCCTGAATAAATTGAATGAAAATAATGAAGCTCAAAACTCTTTTCAAGCAAACCACAATTATAGGCCACTGCAACTGATAAGGGCAACATTATTATTATCAACCAAGTTTATTTCTGCCAGCTGCAGCCTTAACATATACAAGTCTTACACCCGTGATAAAAAGTCGTGTTGTTTGTATCATACCAATGAACATCCCTTTATATATACTCTTGATTGTACATAAATATATATGTACATTCCCAGGATTTTGGTCCAGAATATTATCGGCTTCTTATTCATTATGCTTAGCCTAGAATTTCAGTCTATGTAACACATTCATTAGGAGTTCACGCCTCTTTAGCAGTCTATGCTTGTTCATGAATCCAATAACCAGCCAAATTTTCATTCATAAAATGGGAACATGAAGTCATCATATTCCAATTAGCCTCATCCTAATTTGCACATTTCCTAACATCTCCCTCGCCAACTCACACTCCCCTCAATTTCACTTACCAAAGGAGCATCAAATTACGACTAAGTTCTTTGTGCATATCATGCCAAACAATTATTTCCACACTTAAAAGAGTACAAGTCTGCTAAGCCATGTTCGAAACCCCTATATGCCAAAAATATTTCATAATCCCATCTTTTATCCAAAAATAGATGGGGTCTCAGTCCTATATCCATAGAAGCAATAGTGAGATTTAGCACCTGATCCATTGATGACATGGCAGTTATGTGGATCAGGTACAACTGAAGCAGCCTGATTTTCCTGGTTGGGTCATGGTCAGGCTCTTTTAAGTAGTAACTGAATGTCAATGACAGGAGTGATTAGTATCTAGCAACTGGTATATGGATAATTGCAAAAAGAAGATCGAAGAATGTAATATGATACCAAAATCAGTAAGTTCAATAGGTTCAGCATGATTTATTAGATAAGGGTAAAGCCTTTGAATTAACATCAAACCATGCAAAGTTTAGAAAGTGTCATTTTCTTGATCTTGGAACAGAGAAGGAAAAGGAATACAGAAAGAATACGCCAAACAACTAAAAAGAGGAAAGGAAAAGGGGAAATATACAATAAAGTCCAACTTTTGTTACCTCATATCATATGATTAACCTCCAGAGAAAAACAATTTATTAATTTCTCTTCTCCATGAGGTTAGTGTAGAAACTGGTTCCATTCGCCAAGACCAATCAAATAGAGGATTGTATACCCCCCTGTAAAAGTTGGTTCTATCAACAAAACTAAATGACAGAATCCTATGACTCTTTGCTCAGAACATAAAATAAAATCTGCAAATGAAATCAAAAGGAGTGATAAGGTTGAGAAGAAATAAAAAGAGAAATGTAATTTCCCATTTGCACTTATGGTTATTAAATGCATTTGAAAAAGTGAAAAAGATAAAAATACTAAAGAAACTACGAATTTCAAGCTGTATAAAAAGTAAAATCATTTAGTGGATGATGAAGATTCAATTTCTCCAGGAAATTTATTAATTAGAAAGGTATATTCAGTGAAGAAGTTACTTACAACTTCACCAGGATATATGTCGTCTACTTTAGAAATAAAAACAGAACCAGATGATTAACAACTTGACTCAGATTTACATAGATAATTTAGACAAGCTCACATAACAAATAATAGTTACTGGAACTTTAACAAAATTATCGAAATAGATACCATTATAGCTTCAAGAGGAGCCCAATTGCAACCAAACAGTAATCCTGAGGTGCATTATGTGAAGTTCCTTGTGATTCTTCTCGCGAACTCATCTCCTGGCTCAAAATATTGTCCAAACATCTTCTGTCGCTCCAGAGGATCACTACCAATCATCTGAGAAAAAGAAAATAACAAACTTCGCTCTTCAAAGAAGCATCACGATTAAACACTGATGATTTCGTCAAATTGAGTTATCGACTAGACGTATTTGAAAACACTGATGAAAATAATCTATGATTTTTTCATTTATATGATTAAGGACCAACAGGGAGAATGGCAATCTTTTCAGTATAAACTTGCGGCTCTTTTGGGAACCTGGAAGAGATGGGATATCCGCCTAATCCTATTTTATTTTTAGAGGAAATACCACAAAATACCCCGATTTTTGAAAAAAGACAAAAATACCACTCTATCACTAATCTACCCCATCCTGGTCCTAAATTTCTCAAGTATACCCACCACTTTACTTTTCTTATTAGGTTTTTTACCCCGAGAATATCTCCGGTAGCGACGGACACACAGACTTCCCAGGTGGCCACGAGACCCGAACTAGCCACCGCCCGAGGCAACGAGACCGGATAATGGCGGTTATAGTGACAAAGCAATGAATTCGCTAACAAGGGTCGATTAGAAGCCAGTGGGGACAACGGTGCACCCGCTCCGAGAATCGGAACCCACCGGCGTCTGCGAGGCCACTCCTCTCGATCTCAAGCCTTCGGGTTGTCGAATCGAGGCATGTATTTCTTTAATTCCTTTCTTTCCACAACTTTATTGGTTAGAATTTTGGTAATGGAAAAAAGTATAAAGATTGCAACCCACATAACCAATTTGGGGTGTGTTTGGAATGAAGGATTTTGTTGTACGTTGAATTTTTAATAGGGAAGATGATAGAAATTTGTTTTTTTTTTTACGGATGAATTGATTTTTAGATTTTTGTAAAGTTTCTTAGCACATATTAGGAATCGCGGTCGTGTCGAAGAAGATGATAAATGTTTCGAACGGGCGATGAGGATTGGGGTGAAGATTTTGTGGTTGATTTCGAGTTTTCACCGACGGGGTGAGGCCTGCAACTGTTTGATAAAATATCGAGCGAAGACTCGAGGCGTTAAACCCAATTTTTCTCGTGTTCTTTTATTATTTTGTGATTTGAAGTTTTTCGTTTGTTTCGATGTTGTTTCAAGTTGTTTCTTTTATGTTTCGTATTTCCATTTATTTGTTCTTTTTTTGTTTTTGATTTGTTGTGTTATGTATCCGATTGTGTATCTTTTTTATTTCTTTTGTTGTGAATGTGGGATTTTTATTGTTTGTTATCTTGAGCATTTTATTGGTGGGAAGGTTATGGACGTCGAAGCATTTGAGATAGAGAATGAACAAGCGAGCTCGATCATCGCTTCACAATTATGCTAAGTTGAAGCTGCAAAATGGTGATGATGATGACAACGACATTGAGTTTCTACCTCCACTTCCTAATGATTTTAGAGAATTGTTGTTATGTAATTTGTAATGATGATGTAATCGGTTGAAACATGTAAGAAACAATTGTGAAATGGGGATCATGTGATAAAAGTTTGTAGTAAATTGCTTTTAAATTTAGAGAAATAGTGTAGTTTTTCCCATATACTTTCTTGATTTTTTTTTTTTTTTTTGTCATCCTTGTAAATGTTGATCTTTGCTTCATTTCGATGTCTGCATGTCTAATCTTGAACTAAAGATCTCACGTACTCTAGCAAAGTTGTTACTAGTAAGTCTTTCCTCGCTACAGTTGACGCATTCAATAATTCTACGATGTTGGAAGTTAATACAAAGTATTTTTTGGTCTAACAGTGGAGTCGTGTCCATTTATCGTAGCCAATGATGGACAAGTAAGCTCAAATTTTCTGAATTGAATTTGTTGTTCCAAGATTTCGTTTAGGGTGCTGAATGTGCAGTCCATTGGAATCAGTATTCTTGTGATTTCAAAGTTGGTATACTCTCTATTTTCTTCCGGTTGTCCATTGTGGCATGACACAATCGAGATTTTCTCTATGCAACTGTGGAATTCAATGAAAAGTTGGCTAAGTGAAACATATAAGAAACATAAATGAAACAGGTATGAAACAAAGAAACAAAAAACATGTTTGAAACAACAAAGAAACAAAAAAGAAACCAACGCAAAAAAATCAACGGAAAATGGGTATTTGTCAAAAATCGTGAGAAAATGGGTATATTTGTCCAAATTCAGCGGAAAATAGTATTTTTGTCCAAAATCGTGGAAAATGGACATTGTGCGGGGATTGAGCATCCAAAATCGGGCATTTATGTCCTTTTCCTTTATTTTATGTTTGGGAATTTGTTTGGAGGCCCTACTTATTGTTCGCGCCCGCCACTTTTTCAAATTTCAACTTGTGATAAGTTATTAGGTGGGGAGGGTGTTATAATTTTATACAGGTTTTTCCTCCATTTTGTAATATCAATTTTGCCCCTCAATTGAATACGGTTTGACCTCTTTGTCCCTCCAACATCAAATAATATCGATTATAGGGCAAATAAATACCTCATTTGAAACCCGGCTTGAACCCTAAAATTTTCTTGGTTTTGGTTGCGGGTAAAATCCACCCTCCTCCACCCGATTATGCTCGATTCTATATTTAGTCAATGGCGACAACTACGTGTGTCGCTATTTATTGTTTCATTATCTACGATATTGCAATGTATATCCAGGATGTTTTGATTCGGAAAAAGATTTGAAGATACTCGGTACTTTCGGCGGAAGGTGCGTTCTTTTAATTTTTTTTTTTTTTTTGATCTGAAAATGAATGCTCCCATTATCAATTTAAATTTCTGGACCGCTTGATGTTGGTTTAAAAAACGAGAACGGGTGCAGGTTATTTGTGATTGATTTACATTGGCGATGTTTATGCACAATTACTAAAATTTGAAAGATGATATGATGTAAATAATGACGAATTTGTTCATCTTGAGAATAGTGGGATGGTGGGTTCATTGTTTTGCGGGAATTGGTTGTGTTGTCTTGCCTTTCACCCCTTTCATTTCATTAAGTATGTATTGCCCCTCGATTTATTGCTCTAAATTGTTTTGCTATTTCCATCCTCAAAACAATAATATGGTTCTTGTGGATATTGTTGTTATTTGTTTATTGAGAATAGGGTGTAAAGTGTTTATCCCTTTTTGGTCCTCCATTAAAATTTCATTATGTGTTTTAAATTGCCTTTTCACTTCATTCACATATTGCTTTTTTGAAATTGTTTGAATTATATTCCATTTTGTTTAATCTCACTTGTTTATGTTGAAATTGTTTAAATGGTAGATGGATGAGGAAGAAATACAAGTGATTGTTATTGTTGAGGAAATAATGACGTCCATCAAAATATTTCTGTTAGTTTGTTATTTTTACCTACGTCATATTAGGCCACGACGTAATCGACGTATCCAAAGAAGGGCACATGCTCCTTACAGTATGATTGCACGAAACCCCGCTCAAATTGACCACATGCATGCTCTAATCCACGATATTGATCCTAATTGTATCCAACAACTACGTATGGATAGAAATGCATTTGTTAGGTTATGTTTCCTTTTGGAGAATGTTGGAGGGTTACAAAGAACGCGACACGTCCAAATAAGTGAGCAAGTGGCCATTTTCTTGTCAGTTTTGTCTCATCATAAAAAGAATATGGTCGTCAAATTTGACTTCAAAAGATCTGGATACACCATTAGCACTCACTTTAATACGGTCCTTAAGGCAGTGATGAAGCTACATCCCATATTATTGTCCACCCCAACTAGCTGTTTGTGACCAAAATATGCAGTATGTTTACAATTTGTCTGGATGGGAAGGATCTGCTGCGGATAGTCGGGTTTTACAGGATGCTGTCAGTAGAACCAATGGTTTGAGAGTCCCAAACGATTAGTTCATAGTTTTTCCTATGAGATGTGTTTAGTGTTCCGAAATATTTAACCATATCATCAACAAACAGTGTGTAGTCCAACAATAAAATCTGAGAAATAACCCAATTAATAGATATCGTGTTCATATGACAGGTAATTATTACTTATGTGACTGTGGCTACACAAATGGACCCGACTTTCTCACACCATATCGAGGCGTCGGTACCATTTGGACGAATTCGGTATAGGATCATCGGCGCCACAAAATTATAGGGAGTTATTCAATCTAAGGCGTGCGAAAGCACACAACATCATTGAGAGGTCATTCGGCTTACTTCAACAACGCTAGGTATTATTAGGAGTAGACGGTTTTATCCCATTAAGACTTGAGAATCGTATAATTATGGCGTCATCGCTTACTCCAAAATTTTATACGATCTACTATGGTTGTGGATCCATTAGAAGATGAAGTCCCCAAATATGTAGTTGGTCACCACATGACCAAGTTTGACCGAGTGGCGAGATAAACTAGCACAATCTATGTACAATGAATGGAGACGCTAGAACCGGATATCCATATTTTCGTTGTCTTTGTCGAAATGTGAAATAGTGTGGTAACTATTTGTTAGACTTTGTGGATGATTGTAAACTTAATTTCTTTGGAACAATTGAGTATGATGTGATCTTGTATTTGTTTTTTTTTTATTTAATCGTGACATGATTGTGTATTTATTAATTGGTAGTGACTTTGACCTTATTTATTAATGCAATATTCTGTCATCTATCTTCTACCTGTAGTACATAGTCATTTTTTTTTTAATTTCACAAACCTGTAGGATTGTGGTAATGGAATCTAGTGGGAGTGTTCCAAGGCCAAGTGGATCAAGAAAGAATGTCAGTCATTCAAGACGGTCTTGGACAACTCAAGAAGAACATGTTCTTGCATGCCCTCAAAGAGCTAAATGTGAGGGGCTATAAGTGCGATAATGGATTCAAGTCCGGGTACCAGCTTATGTTAGAGAAATCAATGAGTAAGGCATTTCCCAGAACTGATCTACGTGCAACGCCACATATCAATTCCAAAATTCATGTTTGGAAAAAAGACTATGGATCTTTAAGTTCAATGCTTAGGTCATCCGGTTTTGCGTGGAATGATTCGTCAAACACGTTGATTGTCAAAGAAGAGGACAAGTGGAATGAGTACATCAAGGTGTGTCATGGTTCATTGCAAATTCCTTTTGTCTTATTTTGAGCATATATACAATCATTTGAATATTATTTTGCAATGTGCAGGTTGATGCAAATGCGAAGAGGATGAGGTTTAAGTCGTGGCCGTACTATAAAGATTGGTGTGAAATATTTGGCAAGGACAGGGCAACAGGGCAAAATGCCGAAGGATTTGCAGAAGTTGTTCAGGACATCCTGTGTGGTGCACCCCAACCACATGTTCAGACACCTGAGCCCAATTTGGATATTCCAAGTCCAGTTGAGGTAGCTGAAGGTACGTCAACTTATCGGGGCCAAATCAGTGCTACTAATAAATCGAAGTCAAGTAAAAAAAGAAAATCTACTGACGACATCGAGGAGCGTTTCATGGACTTCATCAACTCTTTTTTGGAAAAAACTAAATCGAAATTGGGTGATTTAGCTACTCGAATCGGGTTTGAGCAAGATCTTCTACAAAAGACAGCGAGTTTATGATGCCTTATCACAAATGGATTTCTTGATGCCGAGGACAAGATAGTCGTGTCAAAGTGACTTTGCGGCGATCTTTAAAGATCTAGACCTTTTTTTTACTTTGAACAATGATACCAAGCGGTCGTCATGGGGATGATGTGCGAAGGGAAAATATAGTGGGACATTCCTCTTTTACAATTATCGATATTGTATTTAACAAGCCGATCACATTTTGTGTTTTTTAACCGTTATTATGTCGCTTATTCCTTTTAATGGCTGGGATTTGTTCTATTTTGGTTTGTAACTATTTTGGTTGGTATTGTGTATATGTGTCGGGCACGGGAACACTAACCCACATGGGCAAAGTACACTAATGTGGTACCAAATATGTTGTAATTTAAATCCATGGTTGAAATAATGTGTTGAATCGATATTTCAACTGGATGTGGGTCACTTTTAATAGATTAATCCCGACATTATTCCCCTGTCGTTCATTTTGAAATTTGGTTCTTTTTTTTTATTCCATATTGTGCGTTTTCTCATGCTACATTGTTGAATAAAGTCAGTATGGTTCATTGCTAGTGGCTCTTTAAGGGATAAGTTTAATGCAGTGTAATGAATTGTCATTTCACTCCCATTTATGTATGCATTTAAGAATCTTTTCACCTACCCATATAGGTCTATTTTACGCATCTTAAGGACATGTATTTTTCATTTTTTTAGAAAACGGGTGCATAGATATTGAATGTCATCAATTCTCATTTGTACTCATTGCTTTGTATTAGAGTGGCCTTTCAAAAGTGACCGCTAGACTGCTGCATTAAGTATTACATTAATTTAGTTTTGCATGATCGCATTTAATTGTCACCTACCAAATGTGAAGGGCTTTTCAGTGAACAGTGAAAGAACCCCCCTATTTAAGGGAGTTATTAGCAAACCACTTGCACCAAGTAAACATACAACACAGACACAAGGTACTCTGTACACAAGGTGGTGTTATTTTCATGAGATACAATTTCAGTCCGTTTTTAATAATATACGACGAAAAAATATTGTATGAAATATGGAAGGGTTTTGAAGTGCTGGAAACTTTTCATTTTACGAGACATCAAACAATTTTTAGGCGTAATGCGTTTATGTTTTAATTTATTTTTGAGTTTGTAGTATAAGAATTGTTTTTTAACTTTTTTGTCAAATTTGTAGGGACAATGGTGCGCACAAGAAACCAGGTTGCTAGGGGTAACATGATCGGAGATGGATGGACTGAGCAGGATGAAGAACATTGCTATTTCATGTTCTTCAGGTTGTGTGAACGAAAAGACAACATCCACGAATCCACTGCCTTCAATGAGGTTTTCGATGAGCTGACAAGGGAACTTTCTGCAACATGTGGCAAAGATTTCAAGGTTAACAAGGTCAATGATAAGATTCAGATGTTGAAGACTCACTTTCATTGATTTCTGTACGTTCAAGTATTTCCCCGGAGTTGAGTTTGATGTGTTTTCTAACAAGGTCACTGTCACTGAAGAGTACTATAGCAACCTTGACTATGTGGTATAGAATTAGAAATTGTCTCCATTTTTGTTGAAATATTTAAATTAAATATTTCATTGACATTAACATATGCAATTTAAATCCATGTAGGAGAGCAACCTTAATCGCTATTATAGGAATTATGGGTTCCCCACAAGATCTCGAATGTCTCCATGTTTTCACGAGAATGAATGTTGCGGAAATTGACTTCAATGGGCCCCGGGCTACACTGAGGACAACCCACTTGAGATATCCGGCTCCTCTCCGATGAAGAAGACTATGACAATATGGGTGACGGTGCTAATGAACACATTGAAAGGATTGCTGAGTGGGAATTTCAAGGGTTGCCTGGTCCGGTTGCAAGTGACAATGAAACGGAAGGAGGCTCCGTGGTGGATAACAGTTGAAATGGTTGGGTTGCTGTGGATGGTTAGTGGGTGGTCCTGCATTTTGTGTAAGCCTTAATATGTCAATGTAAATGCTACGGTTTAGGGAGGTGCTAAGGTTTTCATTACCTATTATCTAAGTATGTAATGGGATGTGTTTTAAACTAGGATGTGTTTTAAATATTATTTGGTAAGTATGTGTAACGGAAGAAGTCCAAATTTTCAAACTATCAATGGACTATTTGTTAAGTTACAAGCTTGGGTCTATTATGCAATGGTTAAGATTTTTCCAACTCGATCAACTATATGGAAGGAAATAGTTTCGGTTGTTCATTTCGTTATTTTTCAATGTTCATATTAAAAGTGTTGGCTAAGTAGGTTGATATGAAACTAGAAGCAAACACAATTTTAAACAACCATAATTTAAAACACATACTTCAAACTAGTATTACAGGACACTTAAAATGACATCCAACAAAACAAAACATGACCTAAACTTAAACACTAACCCACACACAATTTAAACACCGATACAAACGGGGTGAAAGTAAGAAACTACACACACTTGACTAGGATGATATTTCGCCTTGAGTTAGGTAGAATTTAAGATGGCTTGCATGAAGAACCATTGGTTTCGACACTTTTGGGAAGCGGCGGCACATTTGAAGGAGGACGTGGGATACATCATACATTGAGGACGACGATAAAAGGATGGTCCCGAGTAGTCACTCGGCACCAGTTGGTTTGATAGGTTGGTTGTGAGCTCTTGGAGCCGGACGGAGTATGTGGTACAAATTGCGCCAAATAGTTCCAAAATGACCGATCATGAGATGGCCATGAGGATGCACGGTTGTTCTTCTTTCCTTCTTTTTCTCGGTTTTAGCAACTCGTCTATTACTGCGATTTCATCATTTTCACCGTCTGAAGATATATCAATTATTTCAGCATCATCAGGAATTACACGAGAATGCTCAGAGCCAAACAACTCTTTCAAAGCGTTCCAATCTGGATCGCCCATCTCTTGATAAGCAAGACCAAATTCATCTTTCTGTAGGCAAACCAAAAAAATAACATTATAATGATGCTAATGATAATTATATGATACAAATCGATTGATAACAATCTGAATAGTAACTTGGTTGTAGGTAAGGAAATTTATACCTTGACAATGTCAACCCAGACGAAATCCGGTGCTGTGACTGTGTTAGTGGCCTCGTCAAATCTTACACCATGTTTTCGTTTGATCCAATAGAATGTTCGATAGCGTTTGTGAAGGACATTAAGGCGTTGTTTGATGTAGTCCAAAGAAAATGACTTACTCAATTCGAAAGTTAACGATTACTGCGCAACAAGTAGAGCATGTGTATTATTATCGCTCGGACTAAAATTTCCCAACATTTGTTGATCAAGTAGAATCGAAATAAATAGCCTATCGACTCGTTCCATCCATTCCAGGTCGTATATATAGTCAACTTGAATTACCAGATATGGTGGAGCCATTTTTGTTGTGATGACGGTGTACTACGCGGGGAATGTGTCAAGGTGTACATAATATATAGGCAATTTGCAAAACACAAATAGATGTGAATTCCATTGAGTATGCATGCATATATTTATTGGCAAAATAATTTTCATATAATATTACCAAGTTGTTCTAGTGGCTAACAAGTGTAATTTTTGATTGGTTCCTTTTTCTAGTAGCTCACTATACATGACCGTGTGTAATATATAGAAATTCAGACTGTATTGTGTTATCAAGTTAGATTGATTTGATACCAAAAATGAAAGTAGACACTACATAGAAGAGGATAAAAAGTTGGCTAAATTGGAAAAAAAGAGAATCTTGGCAGGCTTTCATGTCAACAAAATTTTGCCGTAAATCAATGGATGTGGTAATGTCATGGTACGCAACAGGCAATTAAGTGTAAACAAGCTTAATGGTACAAATAAGAAATACATGGCATGAATTACACAGCAAACCAGTAGCACAAATATAGTCTAATGTAATTTTACATATATTTTACGCAGTTTCACAATGATCATCAGTAAATAAGGTACACGCAACTGGCTATTTGTTATCACAAAACTTAATTTGACATACATGAAACAAAATGATTCATGATGGTGAACCACACTTACATAAATCAAAACAAACATCAACATATACTATGCCTGCTACTTGTATATTCCCCAAAAGGTGTACAAAACCAACTGTCCAATAGTCTAAGCAGGACACATAACCTTGTGACGCATGTAAGCAATACATAGTAGAAGTGCAGTTATAATCCACGAGAACTTTGTTAATCGAACTAAGAACAATTGCCGCCGTTTGCAATACTCCAATTGATCTTAACATATTTAAGCCTCTCGTGCAAATCATGTATCAACTATTTGGATCGTGGTCAAATCCATCCTCCATCCATTTGAAGAACCCACATTTGTTTGGTGGAAATGTTGGACACATGAAATCCAACATACCAAAAAAAAGCAAATTCATCCAAAATGTTGTTACATTTAAAACCCAAATGACTATAAACATTAGTTAATATAGAAGTAAAACTATTTCATAATTTAAAGTGAACACTCACCCGTAAATCGGACAGGACATAAATCGGCGACCGAGATTCAATTTGGTCCACAAGGTTTGTACATTCAAATAGAACCCACAATGACATTGCACATGTAAGTTCCCTTGTTGGGCGTGCGTCGAAAAGAGTCGTTACTAGCGAGAGGAGTAAGGGTTGTTACATTTGAACTCATACCACCAATATGGTTTCAATGACCTACTTTTGTATAGAATGGAACATCAAATACAATGTAAGCCATGATATAGATAACAAACACAAGGTACTCATTTGTTGTATGTGGTTACACATATTACAACATGCTCGATATTAATTTACTTAACACAATTGCGGTATAAATAGCTAAACATATTAGAATGTCATCGGGTCACATTTAGAGCAGAACCCAAATGTCAACTACCCTATTTTCAAGTACAAAATTTAATCAATTATAAAGAAAATTCTTATATGACACATGCTTCGTAGGTCCAATAACACAAAATTGCATCCAACATTTATGCTCAAGTAAATTATCGAGTATAACAATGTATGCGAGAATGTATGTATGTAATAATAAATTAACATTTCCCCAAATTTGATGATTCACTTGCCAATTTAGCATACTTTCCTAAAATTATACATGCCATCCTACGGATGGCATTCACATTGTGCGAAGAACATAATGTCAAGTAATTAAGCGACATAAATTTGTACAATTACGAGAGGTTTAAGATTTTATTAGGGTTTGAAGGGATAGGTGAGTTGAAAAACAAGTAGAAATCAAAACAACAATAAAATTCAAATTTTGAACAAATATGCATACACAAATTGGAAGATGGTACGGAGCGATTTCTGAGAGAAGCCCATAAACGAAGTGATTGGCTTAGTCACAACCAGCGATGAAAGCGAGCGCGGATCTTGAAACCGAGCTCCAACTTCAAAATATGATGTTGCAATAAAATAATGGCACATTGGTCAATTAACATGTTTATCATCAATAATCACAAATCTCAAACAATAAGGACTACTCAAACTAGGACATGTCATCAAAAATTCAAAACAAAGAATAAAAGGTGATAAATTTAGATCGAACATTATTTTCGTGCCTAATCCCCATTTTAAGTATTAAAACCATCCAAAATGCCAAACGAGGCGTTGGAAAATATCAAGAAATGTTACTCTACATAGGTCTTTCCAAAGTTAGCCATCAATTAACCATATGCCACTAAAAATTACCGCAAGTGAACTGATATCCCACTATTTCTTGCCCAAAGAATGCCATTGATCACAAGTTGAATAAGCAAAGACAATAAGGACTCGTTTGGGAATGTTGATGGGATTGGATAAAAATTTGGGATAGGATAGGATTGCTTTGTTCATGAATTATATAATGAGTAGGTCTCTTATAGGGCCGTCTTACGGATCTGTCCGTAAGGCGGATCCCACGATCCGGATCGGGCACGAGATCTATCCATAAAAGAAAAAGATCTTTTTGGATTCATCGCTCGCTCACGCTATTGCTCTCTCTCTCCTTTTTTTTTCTCTCTGTCTCACACTGCTGTTCGCCAAAAATATTTTGGTTCATACAACTGCAAGTGTACAGTGTAGTTTATAGAATAATGGCAAGCAAGGTCGTATTCCTCAAGGATTGATATTCGAAATACTTAGGCTATAATAACATCGTATTCTAATTTTATTGAAGCCACCGAATGTCAAGTTTTAATAATGAAAATTGAAAATTTAAAAAGAAAAAATAAATAAATTTGCGAACCCCACAAGTATTTTCAACATCTATAGGAGCAACCTTAAGCACATAATCTCAACATGTTTCTTCAATATTAAATGCAAATGAAGTTTTAGAAACCAATTAATGCAATTTTGGGTTCAATTCCTAAGTTAGTCTATTCCCCCTCCCGGGCGGTGCATAAACAGTAGATTAATAACAAGTGTAGGCCTCCCGACTCGATACAATTATTATTAACTCCCAAAAGATCTACGAATTGAATGACTCCCCACAAACAGTTGTAGGTCTCCGACTCGATACACCCATTTATCACTACAACATAAATGACCTTATGTAACACTAAATTGTAACACTTTTTACATAAGGTACTTTATGTAACACATGTTTGTAACACTTTTTATAATATAATATTATGTAACACTTTTGTAGCACTTTATCAATATGTAACACTTATATGTAACACTTTTAAATAAGTAACACTTTGTAAGTAACACTTTTTGTTATTTTTTTGTAAAACAAATAGTATCACTTTAATTAAAAAATACTTTATGTAACACTTTATTTAATTAACTTGTAACAATTTTAGCTCAATTTTGGTAACATAAAATTGTATCACGTTAATTAAACACGACCGAAGCGATTTATTTAATTAATTGATATTACAAAATTAGGTGGAGACAAAACAACCAAGTAAAATCGCGAGAGGGAGGAGGCCAACTTGGCTCGCCCCCAGTAGCCCCAATTTTTAAGAAATTTAAATTTTTTACTAATAATATTTTTAGAAAAAAAAGTAATTATAATTTATATGATTTTTTTGTTAGTGTTATTTGGCCCACCTAGAGCTAGCGGGCGGGCGGGGCGGGGGCAATTATGACTGGCTGAATAAATAGTTCAACTTTTTGGATTTCAAAATATTATAAAACATTTGCGTCAAAAAAAAATTATAAAACATAAGCATTTTTATGAAGTTTATAGTTCATGCATCAATCTCAATCATTTCCATTCCAACACTCTAAATTCAATTTGCAGCCACAAGCCCACCCATTCTTACTTTTTAGTTCTTAGTTCTTATTTCTTACTGCTCACCACCGTAAGAACGAGCCACCACCATCTTCCAATCTTTGGTCTATTCATTTGACTCAAGAAAACGCTAGTTAACAGTTTATCAAAGCCAAAAATCTTTTGGTTCCAATCCCTTAAATAAGGTAATTCTTGATTCTAGTTCTTGTTTATTAATTATTTTTTATTGATTGAGGAAGATAGTGGCTAAAAGATGCGATAAAGACTTATAAGTTTCATGTATTTTCATAACCAAAGAATGCCCTTTTGTTGTTTGATGAAATGCCCATATGGACTTAAGTTTCTTTTTTTTTTTCTTTTTCCCTTTGAAAGTTCGGTAATTACCAAACTGAATCGATTAAATTTGGTTTTGTATTGGGTTTGGTAAATTGTTGTGCTGAAAATTCGTTTTATTGAATTATCATATGATTGATGCAGTAATACGGAGTGGAGACCCTAGTATATTTGCCACGAAATATGTTAATTGTATATTGACACGAGGCTAACTAAAACTAACAAATCTATCCTAATTTCCTTGCATACAAAGACCATCATTTTCTTAGGGCTTGTTTTCTCTTTTGTTTCTACTATTTTGATATTATGCATTGTATAATGTTTGTTCTAGTCTTTCTTTTTCTTGATGGGTATTTATGTCTTGTAGAAGAAAGTTGTCATTTGTTTAGTTGGGCTTCTCGTGATCTCCAAGTGTTCCTTTTTTTGTGTTTCTTCAATTATCAAGTAATGTTTTCTCTTCTTATTCTTTGTGGGTTTTCTCTTCTTATTTTCTTATTATATATGTTCCATCACTTTATGCTTGTTGTCTTTTAATGATTTATGCTAAAACTGAATTTGAATGTAGTCAAATTAAAAATTCACCCTTATTTTAATGGATATGGACTGTATGAAAAGAAGAGTATGTAAATAGCATTCTTGTATTTGCATATTTCTAATGATTGTCTTCTATGGCTCTGACTGTGTGAACCCATCAATTTAGATATTATATATGCATGTGCATGTGCTAAATAGTTTCTGATGTTTGACTTAAACACTTTTAGCATATTCATCATTTTTTGGAGAACAGTTATAAAAGAGGGATGCGAATAAAGGTCAATCAACATGTTAATATTTTTATCAGAAAATCTTGCAACATAGGCAATTGCTAATTAATTACATAAGGTACTGGCAAACTAAGTTTCTTATACTCAATTTGTCTCTGAATCAATCAATTATTATAGTTTCTATTTTGTTTCCTATAGATTCTGCTCACTATATTGATAAGTAATATATTTGTTTCAGTGGTCTATAGGCATGTATATCCTACCAAGGGATAAAATTCCCTAAGTCAGAACTTTCAAACATTCCCTAAGTCGTTGAAGCTTTTGTGCGATAAAATTCCAATGATTATTCATCCTTCTTTTGGCATTAAGTCAACATGAATTAAAGTTTCAGATCTCTGTGTTTGCTATGTGTCCATTTTTAGCATAGAGGCAAATATGGAGCCAAGGCTCCCAATATTTATCAAGTAACTAGACATGTCATGCACTAAAGTTCATGTATTAACCTTTTATGATTTAAAATAGGTATTAGTCTTGTAATCTATGACATTTTTTGAAGTGTGTAATGTATTACTTTACTCTAAACTTTTTATGTGTTCTACTTTGTATTTAGGTCTAATCATGCACAATGAAGTCAACAATTGGATCAATTACTCACGGTCAAGTAATGAGTATGCTAGAGGAGTGGAGGATTTTCTAGATTATGCTTTTTCTACTCGGCGAGCAGGGGATCGGATAAGTTGCCCGTGTAAGGAGTGTTATAATCATTTTTGGTATCGTAGAAATGAAGTGTATAATCATTTGATTGCCAATGGCATTGGTCCAGAGATTAAAGAATGGCATTTCAAGGACAAGGGTATATCCTCTAGGCCAAATACACAGAGGAATATTGTGCATGATAACATGGAAAGTTTGATATATGATACTCATAGGGATCTGGTTGATAAGCTTTCCAATGACCATCAAGGACGCTTCCACGAAGATATAAATGAGCATGCTAATGTAGAGGCTAAGAAGTTCTTTAAGTTGGTTGAGGATGGTAAACAAGAGTTATATCCAGGTTGTAAATCATTTTCTAAACTATCATTCATCATCCAGTTGTACCTTTTCAAGTGTGTTCATGGATTGAGTAATATTGCTTTTTTCGATCTTCTCGAGATCATCCAAGAATTGATTCTCAAGTCCAATTGCCCAAGTCGTTTAATGAAGCTAGGAAGTTGGTGAAGGATTTAGGTCTTCATTATCAGAAGATTGACGCATGTCGGAATGATTGTATGCTCTTTTGGAAGGACCATGAAAGTGCCACATCTTGCCATGTTTGTCATGCTTCAAGGTGGAAAGAAGTTGAAAAGCAACAAGGGATTAATGATATTGATTTGTCTCAAAGATGCTTTGGCGAATTCGCTAAAGTAGTTTGGCATTTTCCCTTAAAACCTAGGCTACAAAGGTTGTATATGTGTCAAAAGCACTAATTATATGAGGTGGCATGATGAGAAAAGAATCAAAGATGGGAACTTACGACATCCAATGACGGTAAAGCTTGGAAAGATTTTGATTCTTTATATCCATATTTTGCTCGAGAGTCTCGTAATGTACGATTGGGGCTTGCTAGTGATGGATTTAATCCATTTCGAACCATGAGCACCACACATAGTACATGGCCTGTGGTTTTAATTAATTATAATTTACCACCATGGTTGTTTATGAAGTCGAGTACCTTATATTATCATTACTCATCCGGGCCTATTTCCCAGGAAATGATATTGATGTTTACCTTCAACCTTTAGTGGAAGAGCTAAAAGATTTGTGGGAGTTTGGGGTGGATACTTATGATGCTTCAAAGCGCCAAACGTTTGAGATGCGTGTTGCTTTACAATCAACAATAAGTGACTTTCCTGGGTATGCTATGTTGTCCAGTTTGGAGCACAAAAGGAAGGTACGCATGTCCATATTGTCACTACGAGACAGAGCATTTGTATTTGAATCATAGTAGAAAATCGTGTTATATGGCCCATCGTAGATTTTTGGATGCAAATCATTGTTGGTGTCATGACAAGAAGTCTTTCAATGGGGAAATTGAGAAGAGGTCAGCCCCAGATCCTTTAACAGGGACTGAGATCCTACATTTATTGCAAGACTTCAAAAATAAATTTGGTAAGACACAACCGAGAAAAAAAGATGACAATTGCCCATGGAGGAAAAAGTCTTGCTTTTTCAATTTGCCTTATTGGGAGCATAATGCATCTCGTCATCATCTTGATGCCATGCACATAGAGAAAAACATTTGTGATAGTGTTCTAGGGACTTTGTTGGATATACGGGGGAAAAACAAAGGATCATCTTAATGCTCGGTTAGATCTAAAACAAATGGGGATAAGAACTTCACTACACCCTATTGAATCTTTGGACAAGCGCTACATGTTGCCTAAAGCATCTTTTTCAATGACAAAAGAGGAGAAAACTTTGTTTTGTGAAGTTCTAAAAAATGTCAAGCTGCCACAAGGGTGTGCATCGAATATTGCACGTTGTGTGCAAATGCACGAATTGAAAATATCAGGTTACAAAAGTCATGATGCACACATTTTGATGCAATATTTACTTCAAGTTGCTGTTAGAAAAACTTTACCTAAGCATGTTGCTATAGCTTTGATAAGATTAAGTGCTTTCTTTCGAGGCATATGCAATAAAGTTGTCAATCCACAAGATTTGGATCTTCTACAACGTGAAATAGTTGAAATTCTTTGTATATTTGAGAAAATATTTCCACCTTCTTTTTTTGACATCATGATTCATTTACCTATTCATTTAGTTAATGAAGTTAGGTTGAGTGGACCGATAAGTGGTTGGTGGATGTACCCAATCGAGAGGTACCTTGGAAAATTGAAATCATATGGGAATCGGAGTCGTCCCAAGGCTCTATAGCGGAAGGTTATTTGGCGAGAAGAGTGTCGATATTTTGCTCAAGATATTTGCATGATGATGCAAAGAAGAAATCAAGATCTTTAACCAAAGATACGAGAAAGTTGTTGCAACTCATGAGAGATCGCCTATATTTCCTAAGATGGGTCATCCTCTTGGGAGAAGAAAGAAGGGGAAGAAAGGAGCATTCTCTCTCGATTCGGACACACAAAAAATAGCACATCGATATGTATTGTTTAATTGCCAGGATGGGCTAGTTGAGAAATACATTGAGTAAGTTCATAATTTTTGTATATATCCCTTTTATCCTAAAATGTATGTTGTTCATCTATTGAATTTGAGTAATTATGATATTTTTACTTGCGGGGATCACGAAGATATGATAAAAAACAAGTCCGAGAGATAAGCGAGAGAAAAGGTGGAGGCAAGCTCAACAACATAGCCAAGAATTCATGGTTTGGTTTAGAGAAAAAGTTAGTCGAAGAAGTTCGACCATATTAAATGGTTAGCATTAGGACCTTCTAATGTCGCAAGGAGATACATAGGGTACTTCATCAATGGCTATAGCTTTTATACTCAAGAACGTGATGCAAAATGCAAAACACAAAATAGTGGAGTAACTTTGACTGCCTTAACTTCAAGTTTTTCCAGTACTAAGGATCATAATCCTAGTCTTGATGGTGTCACTTACTATGGGAGGATACAAGAGATTATTGAGCTAGATTATTGGGGTTCTTTCAATGTTATCTTATTCAGATGTGAATGGTTTCATGTGGAAAACGATGTCCAGGGTCTCACCCGTGTTAATTTTAACAAGTTGTGTTATGGTGATGATCCTTTTGTCTTGGCATCACAAGTTCATCGTCGGTCTTCTACGTGAAAGATTCTACTTGAAGAGGGTTGGTATTATGTAATGAAAAAGTTGGCAAAAGAATTTTTAATTTTGAGGAGCAAACAGAGGATACATATTTGGTTGAACCAAGTGAATCTATTGAGGATAGGATAGTGACTATGGTTGATGATGATGATGATGATGATGATGATGATACTAGGTGGTGTAGGGAAGGTGTACCTCCCACTGTCCTTGAGGAGCATCAAAACATTGTGTACAATCAAAGAACAATTGAGAGCCATGAGAATAACTCAGATATGGATGATCTGATTTGGAATGCATAGGTGCTTGAATTTGATTTTAAGAGACTCAAGAATTTCATTAGAGGTATTATTTGACTATGTTATTTTGGAAACCATCGTATTTTGGAAAATAACATTAGATATAACCTTAGGAGAAATTTTATCCTTGATATTCTTGAGTTTTCAACCTTTAGTGGTTTAAATGTTATCTCTCATTGAATTCTAGGTCTCCGATTGTGTTCTCTTAATGTTAATACAATTGGTTTTCCATTAATTTTAGTTTTCGAACCTATTATGTTATTGCCATCCTGGCGATGGATTGCAGGAACCAAAGTGGTTAGGGAAGACAAATTTTGCGAGAGATCGATTCGTTTGGGCAAATTTTCGGGAGCTTTGATGATATGTGGAGCTTCCTTATTTTATCCCTGCGAGGTAATTTTGAGGAATCCCCTGTGATCATTTGTTCAAGATACTGTCCATTTAATGAAAATTCCTCTATCCATTTGACTACAAGGTTAGACTATCAATTTATGGAAGAGATTTTAGTGTTTCTCTGGTTTCAGACGCTCTCGCCACTCTGTTTGGAACACGATAGAGCTTATTTCAAGCCTCTAAGTTTTACGCTTTTCTTTGTTCGTCTCAAGATGCGTGGATCTTTTGTTTCTCTAAACACAAATGCTCTTATAAACAAAGAAAATGATGTGAGGTTTTTATACTTGCAAAGACTTGTATTATCTCTCTTTTTTGAAGAAAGAGAAAGTATATTGCTTTTAGTTGATTGAAACGTGTTTCCATTTCTATATTCTAATGATCTACATGTCACCAACAAATGGTACTTCTCACCATTATTTTGATTCTTTAAGAAATGAGGATTCTTTTTTATTTTGCTCTTCATGGCTATATCTCTTGGATTATCTAGGATACTCTGTTCACAAAAATGGGGTAATAGGCATGGAAATTTGAGTCACATGCTTATAATATATAATAATATTTTAAATATTTTAATTTTAGTTTTAGATTTTTATGAGTTAGAAAAATATTTTAAATTATATATTTTTAAAACATAAATGGTAACTTAAGTATTCAAATTGGATCGCAACTCAATTGCTTGTGAAATTGAAGCGAAGTAGGTCTCGTGAGAAGAAGGATTACCTAGAGTAAAAATATTTCATAATAAATGAGAATAACAAATAAACCAAAATATTGAGCATATAAATTATTTTGACTATTTATATTCATAGTAAAATATTAATTTTTTAAACCTCGCGAGTTTTTGTGACATTTACCCCTAAACTTGACTTTTTTGTACATTTTAGGGTGAAAATGAACAAGCCGTTCGCGAGCTATTCGGTCTCGGTTCGGAAAAATATTCGTTCGAGTTCGTTCGTCGGGCTTAACGAGCGAACTCGAGCCTAAAATTTGAGCTCGAACTTTTAAACGAGCCGAACTCGAGCTTATAGATATTCGGCTCGAAAGTTCGCGAACATGTTCGTTTACAGGCTCACGAGCCTATATTCGAACTCGGCTCGCGAACTTGAATTCGAACTCGATCTTTAACGAACTCAAGTTTGCTTTCACGAGCTATTCGAGCATATAACGAGTCTTTTACGAGTCGAGCTTGAGCTGTGCTCGTTAAAGCTTAAATGAGACTTCTGCGAACCAAACTCGAGGTATACTCATTGAAGCTTAAACGAGCTTTTTACGAGCCGAACTCGAGCTAAGCTCGTTGAATATATTAAACGAGCTTTTTACGAGCCAAGCTCGAACTGTTTGCGAACCTAATCATTTTCAAACGAGCCGATCTCGAACTCAATTATGAAAGCTCGAATCGAACTCGAGCGAACTCGAACCGATCCAAAACTAAAACGAATCGAACTCGAGCACTGTTTTCTGTTCGGATCGGTTCGGCTCATTTGCAGCCCTACATTTTACTACCTCCACAGTGGGTGGAAAAATGAAATAAATTCACATACTTAAGGAGACTAAAATGTGAAACTAGATATCACTAGGGGTGACAATCCGACGACACGACACGATAACCCGACGCGAACTTGACCGAATTTAATGAGAGAGAAACCCGAACCGAACACGACTAATGATGTAACTCGACACGATATTACCAATTTGTCTAAAACGTAGTAATTTTATATTTTTATTAACTTTCGATGTATTTTAAGCATAACTCGAAATCAACCCAAAACAAACACGAATTTTTATAAAAATAATATTAAATAATTGATTTGAATTCTTGTTTGATTTTAATTATGACACAAATATATTAAATATTAAGTTTATAATTTCAATTTTTATAAAAAAAGTTGAAAAACAAAAAAATAATTAAATTCGATTTTGGCCGGTATTAGCCCGTCTTGCCCGGTATTGTCTGGTTTTGACCAGTATTGACCGATATAATCTGAAAATGGTATTTTGGTTCTTACGTCTTGATCGTCCGACCACCGATGAAAGCATGCAAGATAACGGTTCAACCGGACGGTATTGTACGGTATTTAAAACACTGATTTTGATGCTTCACTTTCTTTTTTTCTAATGTAGTACATGTATATCAATGCTTAAGTATATTAATATGAATACAAATTTAATACCATCCATTTCTATTAAATTTAATTTAATTTCATATTAAAAAACATATTTATACATTATAAAGTTTCTTAATATATTTAGATTATTTGAAATTGAAATTAGTCATCATAAAAAGAAATAAATTAAAATATAGGAGACATGGACTCAAAAAAAGAATATAAGAGGGATGTGAGTTTCCGTAATTCACTTCCACAACCAAACTTTTTATTAGGAAAAAATCCTTTTGTTTTTGCCGCTAGAATTATCTAAAGTGAAATGTAAAAATTAGGGAAATTGGCGCCATAACTTTCTCCACTCCGCACGCTGTGGCAGTTAACAAGCAAAATTCTTTCTCAAAATAATTATGGGACCTATTCAGAGAAACAAGAAAGAGAAAGAAAACAAGATTGATGATGAAATTGTGGTCCGACGATGCCCGATTCGGTGATGGTTTTTTCATTCTTTTGGCTTTAATAGGTTTGGCTGTAGGTGATTTGTTTTTAGTATGCGCCTTAGCTTTAAATGTAAGTTTCCTGTTTGTTGCCTCTTGAGGACTTATTCTATTTATCACCTTATTCAACAAAGAAAACTTGTTTTGTTGATTATAGAATAATTTGATGTCAACTTGTTCCAATTGCAAATGTCGTGTTGTTATTGGGTGAACCTCTTGAGTTGTTCCAACGATTAATAGTTGATAAATAATGCTATATTTTTTTCTTGTGTTAGTTCATAAAATTGTTTCTTCTATGATTGAATATTGGAGATTATGATTTAGATGCAGTTTAATTGTGTAAAATTGAAATTAATTTTGGGAGTTGGAGTGAAGATGCGGTGAAGAAGGGACTAAGTAGTAGATTTATGTTATTTTCTATCTTTACTAAGGACTTGCTGTTACCCGATTAAGAGACTTTCAATATACATTGCCATTTTTTTCTCTTTCACTAGAAAGCAAATTAATTGAATTCGGAGATTCTCCAATCTCATTATTCATTGCAACTTAATCTTGCTATATTTTTATCTAATTAATTGTAGCTTTAACCTCTTCCCCGGATGAAACTCTTTCTTGAAGCTTGCAATTTGTTTCTTATCCAATTGCTTTTTGTTCTCGTATTTATATTGAGATTCTTTGTGATACATTAGCAAGACGTGATATTTATTTTAAATGAGCCCATGACACATTGAAAGCGATGATGGTTGAAGTATCTCAATATGACTCTAGATTGAATGTCTTATTCTTCCTCTTTTGGTGAAGGTTTTTGCTTTTTCTTTGTGAGCACTAATATTGGCTTTCTTATCACAACTTATTCAAGCTTCCTTTTTGTGATTGTGTTCTTGAGAGTCGCTTATTATATGAATTTTCACATATATTACGAATGTTTGCATCATTAAATAGTTTTTAAACTATTCAGTTGAAATTTTCACCATAGTTCAAGATGGCGAGTATGAGATGCAAGGTTGAGGAAGATAGAAGAAAATAGAAAGAAGATGGAGGAATTGGGGCTTAAAACCCTTGCTTATGAAGCAACATGTTTAATGAAGAATCGGAAAGGTTGAAACACGCAAAAGATCAAAGCAAAATAAAGTCTAAGAAAGATGATGCAAATGATAATGAGTACTACGATCCCCTAATGAAGAAGGTGAACAAGATGAGTCAAATGAAGAGAATGACAATGAGAGTATGCAAAATAGTAGAAGATTGAGGTCTCGTTCAAAGAAGGTTGTGTTTTTTTTTTTAGTATACTTATTTATTGAATGATTAGTTTATTAATTGTTATAAATGTGTTTAGGGTAATGGCTAGAGGAGGAAATCTTTTAAAGGGGTTAGAGAAGCCACAATTCGCTACCTCCTCAATGGCAAGCTTATTAAAGATGCACGATCAAACACATGGAAATCGGGAGCACCATAGGAAAGATAAAGACCAACAAGAGATGCCTTCATTAAAAATCATGCAACAAGAGAAGGTTGGTGAACAAGAGCTTTCCAAACAAACTGAAAGAGAGTCCAAACAAGGAAAATGGCAACAAAGGGTATGCATGGTCAATGGAAAAACATTGTCTCTTAGAAGCCAACAAGACAAAGAGGTCGAGAGCAACACTTCGGAATACAATAGGCAAACCAAGACATTGGTCGCACCTGGATCACTTGATGCTTATGTTAGGATGAAAAAAAAATCAAGAGTACAAGAGCAACTATCAAAACAAATTGATGTTTTTCCAAAGGAACCCATCCAAGTAAGAAATATCTTATCTTTTGACCAGCCTATGGAGAGTTCACGAAAGAGACAAGTGAGTTATTCACAACTTCAATTATTTGATGATGATAGTGGTCATGGGTTTGGTTTAGTGGACAGAAATGAGGCTTTTGAAAGTCTTGATGATTATGTTTACGAAGGAGAAAAGATATAGATCCGGAAGATCTTGGAAATGATGTAGTAGAGATCGAAAATGAACCGATTCTATACAAGAACAACAAAATGATCAACTTGGTAGCGTAAAAGTAAATTGATATTCACAAGTCAATTATTTAGCATCTATTCATTGTTTGTTCTCTTTATTTTTTTGGTGTGGAACAAGGTTGACATTCGAGATTCATAAATATATATTTTAGGCATAGACTTTGATGTATGCTTGCCATTTTTCTTTTCCTTCAAATCATGCGGTGGAACGGAAAGAAAAGCTTAACGAGGGGACCAAGTTTGTCCAAAGATGTCCATGGATGGACAATAAATGACCGCAAGCCTATTATTTTGAATGGATTTGGTCAGCCCATTGGGCCGGATAAGGAGACTTTAGACAAATTTAGTCGCTTTTTAGGATCTTTAGCTCGAGACTCTAATCTTGCACCTCTAAATGAGCTCAATTGGCACCGAGTTCGTG
Source organism: Rehmannia glutinosa (assembly GCA_016081115.2). Taxonomy (NCBI): domain Eukaryota; kingdom Viridiplantae; phylum Streptophyta; class Magnoliopsida; order Lamiales; family Orobanchaceae; genus Rehmannia; species Rehmannia glutinosa. The sequence continues at coordinate 363,665 of CM071936.1, forward strand.
ACAAGGACAAAATCTGGAATTATGTGAAGGTATATGATTATTTGAAAATTATGCAAGATAAGTATTTCTTCATTAGACTGTGTACTCTAGCATATTTCTACTATTACCTTAATCTACTTCTTTTCTGAACCTATGTATCCTAATTTCAGTCAACTTCTTTCAAATATTGCAGAAGAAGTTCATTATAGCAGAAGAAGGTAAGGATTATGTGTTGCGATCAGTTGGAGCACTTTGGCGTACTCATAAATGTAGAGTGAAGAAAAAACATTACACCAATCCAAAGAACGTAAATACAGGGAAAGAACCATCTTCGATTCCGAATTCACATTTGAAGGATTTGCTAAACTACTGGAATCTGAAGGAGGTTCAGGTAATATTTTTATCATTGTTTTTATGTTGAAGAGGCATATTTTATTTTATTCCTAAGGCCTAGATGTTTTATCAAGACATTTCTTAAATTTTACGGCATGAAATTCTATTAAATAGATGTTTACCATTACCGATCAACTAATTCTTCCCATTCGCTTCAACTTAGTTTTTGAGTTACTACGAGGATGGTTCAATGAGGTTAGGCTTTTGAAATTTCATTTGGCGTAAATATCTATCAAGCTGTTTCACTTATTTTCTCTATGTGTCGCACATGCAAAATCACAAGAGGATTTCTTTCATGGTGGAAAATGGATAGCATTTCGCCCAACATTTGCTTCTCTCCCTCTCCCAGGCTTATACTTATTCTCATTATATACTAGTTTTTTCTCTTTTTGATATCAAGGGCCTTTGTTTCCATTTGAACTTTACTCCCATTTAATAATGTGAAATTTTGTGTTAATTTAAGTATATTCATATAATTTGAGTCAAATTTAGTTCTAAAATAAGTTTTATATGCAGAAATCGAGTGAAAAAAATAAGACCAACAAAGTGAAAATCGGAAAAATAGACACACTATGGGTCCTGTTGCCTTTGCAAGAAAGCGTCAAGAGATAGTAAGTATTACATATAATTATATTATTTTTAAATTGTTCAAGCACTATTATGAGGCCTATTTTATATTTAAAATTTTCGAAAGACGAGTGGGCGATAACATTAATCGTGATAAAATATAAGATACAATATATATATATATATATATATAAAGGTTGTAAGAAACAAAGTGAGGATCTACACATTGAAGTATTTTTATATTTGTTGGTGAAAATATTTCACAAATTAAACCGACTAGAAACTACTAAACATCGACAAGAAAGACCGAATATAACATGTACTAATAATTTTATATATTTTAAGTTCTCCGCCCACTCTTGGTGCATTTTCATTCAAAATACAAAAAAAAAAAATAGTTGGTAATTATGGTGGCTAATATTTTTTATAGCAACAAGTGAAAAGGAAACCACCATCTCCAACATTGATGTATAGAGAAACTATAAAAGGACACCGGTAGAAAGTACAAGACATCCGAACTTAATTTTGTAAGTTATATTTTATCCTTTTCTATTTTCTTGATATCCTTAATCGTATGTTATGATGATTTTTTCCCTCAAATTTTGCGTTATAGGATCAACTAGTAACGGAGATCATGGACTTCTCGGCAGTGTAGCAAAAGAGTAAAGGGGCCTTCTAAGTCCAAGATGCTCATTTCGATGAATTTTGCAGCCATATAGAGAAGAGATTGTGAAAGATACTGAGTAGTAGGAGTTTTGAAAATTTTCGAACAACAAATTCCATCCAAGTGCTTGCCTCGTCACCTCTCCATTTGGGAATCCATTAAGTGTTCAGAATTTGCAAACCATCTTGTCAATGGGCAATCGTCTAGAGGCATCAATGGTTTAGAACTTTGCCAGGTAATAATTATGTGCATTATAATTTTTACTAGCAATTAGAAGAAACAATTCATATTTTTGGCTTTTGAAAATCTTGATAGCTCCATCTATATTAATTTTTAACAAGTTAAAGGTGGCTTTTTCCACAACCAACTTCACATCCTTTGATATTTTCCTTGGCACTATAACTCTAAATTCTTTGTAGGCGAACACGGGTATAACTTAATTATCCGCTTCTACTTTTCGAATATATGTTTTTTACATGTCAAAGTTAACTTGAATATTTGTTCCTTTCCTTTGAGTAATGATAAGATACAGTTTTATATAAAATAAAAATTAATTTAGAAGACTACATTTTGTTGTATCTGATATGCTGGCATTTTGATTGCTGCCTTCAATTGTTCTCAAGTCGTTTTCATGATTTTTTTTTTTGTTTTGCTCCTTGAATAATGTCACATCTTTTCAATCGGTAAAGAGTCCGCTTCAAACATATATCGCTTATCGAGTGAAGTGTTATGTTGTTTAGTTTTTCTTACTTTTCTTTTTTGTACGAATTCATTAGAATATATTTTGGTTGTTGCAAATAGTGTGGAGTATACTGACATGGCATTGAAAATGACTATTGCTTTATTGCTTATTTGTTGTAATTTAGAAGATGGTTATTGTCTCCAAGTAACCTTATCTTTGATGTTGAAATTACTAGAAAATGTTATTGTAAATTGTTAATGGTTGACTATAGTGTTGTATATTAATATATTTCAGGATGATGAAAATGGCGATGGGGAAGCAAATCATGATGATGACCTTGAATTGAACAAAGGCGACCTTGAAGGGAACATAGAGAATTGAGAACAAAGTGTGAAATCATGAAGACTATATTTCTAGTTTTTTAGATCTTGTGGTATTTGTTCATTGTATAGGAGTTTTTCATCTCGTGTTTGTTGCATTGACATGTCTAAATATTTTAGATTTTTTTTATAATAAATTTATTTATTGTTATTATTGAGTTAATTTTATTCCATTGAATATACACACACACACTACCTATTTTAAAGCAAATTGTTACAAAGAAAAAAGTGATAGTCGGCCAAAAAAAGTGATATATGATGATTTGAAAGTGTTACATAATCACTTAAAAAGAGCTACATTAGACGATTGAAAGTGATACAACTAATAGATAAAATGTTACCATAAATTGAAAAATGTTACAAAAAAGTGTTACATTATGTAGAAAAAGTGTTACATAAGGGTTATACGTAACATTTTGAAAGTGCTACTAGGTAGTGTTACCATTGATTTCTTTAAGGTAACACTCATAAAAAGTGTTACTAAAGGCCATAAAAGTGTTAGCTAAGATAATAGGTAACATGGGCAACTGTAGCACCCATCAAAGTGTTACCTATTGTCTATAGTAACACTTTCTGGCTATTAAGTAACACTTTAATGGTGTTACATAATGTAATTTATGTTGTAGTGTATGTCGAATCGATTTTCGTCTCTGTTAGAACTCATCTCCCGAATTTTGCACTAACAAATATGACATGCAATTTTATTCCCGGCAAATAAAAGCAATTATAAAATAAGAACTCGAATTCATAAAATAGAAAACATGAAATAATTAAGAAAATAAATAATCATATTTAACATGA